>CAUYLG010004760.1:0-63607 GCA_963573385.1 Cacajao melanocephalus
CTCAGCAAACTGATGCAAGAAGAGAAAATCAAACACCACATGTTCTCACTCATAGGTGGGTGTTGAACAATGAGAACACATGGACACAGGGAGGGGAGCATCACACACTGGGGTCTGTCAGGGGGAAATAGGGGAGGGACAGCGGGGGTTGGGGAGTTGGGGAGAGATAGCATGGGGAGAAATGCCAGATGTAGGTGATGGGGAGGAAGGCAGCAAATCACACTGCCATGTGTGTACCTATGCAACAATCTTGCATGTTCTTCACATGTAGCCCAAAACCTAAAATGCAATTAAAAAAAAAAAAAGAAAAGAAAAAGCAGGGTATTTCTTCTTGTCGTGTATTATCTCAGTGGTATCTCAGTAGGGAATAGTAGCAGTGGTTACTTTTCCCCTGTGATTCTAGCTCTGGAGAAACAGACTGTCTCCTTATTGCCCTACCTGCCACTGGTCAGGCACCACCATGTTTCTAAAGCCAGCTTGGTGGCCCTGGCCTCTGAGGTGTCCTCCTGTTGTTCTTCCAGCACTAAAATGATAGCAATTTCCTGTTGTTGCTACTCTCTGGAATTCCTCACTGTCCCATGGTTTGACTTCTCGGCTCTTCCATTATTTCTGTAACCAATGCCTTATGTTAAATTTCTCTATTTGAAATATCTAGAATCGCTTCTCTTTTTTCTGACTGATAGGGAACCTCTTGAATAAAACATTAAATACTTATATTAATAGTAATGCTAACATAGGGCACCTATCTGTGCCAAGCATTGCTCTAAGGGCTTTAGATCATTTCATTTTATTTATCTAATCAACCTCATGAGTTTAGCATTACCCTGACATTACAGATGACAGAAACTGAAGCTTACATTCAAAGTTCAAGTCTTGTCTTTCACAGAAAATATTTATTTGGGAGTAGGCTGATTCTGAAAGAGGAGAGAACTAAGTCAACCTTCAAAACCCTGCACCCCATAGCAACACCTTTCCATGGTTTCAGGAGGCTCTATGGTGCCATGCATGCCTCCAAGCCCCTGTGCTGTTAGATCCATCCTAAGTTACAACCCCAGTGGAATTGTCAAAGGTATTTAAACCAGAGCAACTCCATCTTGAGTAAGGGCTGGGTAAAATTAGGCTGAGGGCTTCTGGGCTGCGTTGCCAGATGCTTAAGCATTCTAAGTAAGTCACAGGATGAGATAGGAGGTTGGAAGTCATAAAGACCTTGCTGATAAGATAGGTTGCAGTAAAGAAGCTGGCTAAAACCCACCAAAACCAAGATGGTGACAGAAGAGTGACCTCTGGTCGTCCTCATTGCTACACTCCCACCAGCCCCATGACACTTTACAAATACCATGGCAACATCAGGATGTCACCCTACATGGTCTAAAAATGGGAGGCATGAATAATCCACCTGTTGTTTAGCATATAATCAAGAAATAGCCGTAAAAATGGGCAGCCAGTAGCCCACAGGGCTGCTCTGCCTATGGAGTAGCCATTCTTTTATTTCTTACTTTCTTAATCAACTTGCTTCCACTTTACTTTGTGGACTCCTCCTTAATTCTTTCTTGCGTGAGATCCAAGAACCCGCCCTTGGGGTCTGGATTGGGACCCCTTTCCAGCAACAGAACATCTATATATGGTTGTAGGCACTCTCTACCTATTCCATCAGCTGAAATGAACATTGATTCTGCCTGGTGACTACCCTCACTGGTTTTTCTTTGGGCAGGAAAGCACAATCATGGCCTGCAGGTGGTCATCTGTCTTCCTCTATTGAATGTCTGTGCGATGCCTTTGATGAAGAGAACTGGGGGTGGTCACCTCTGCCATTTCACAACTACAGAATCTTTCATCACCAGGCCAGAGCCTTTGCTGAACATTAGGGTGGCTGGGACTTTTCCATCCTGAATCTTGTCTTTGATCATTTTGCAGAGAAAACATAAGGTGTTATTTACACTGCACAGAAAAGCCTGCAAATTGCTTCTCTGTGTCCTAATGCTTCTCTAAAACATGACTTTCCCCATTACCCCCTACACTTTCCTGATCACTTCCACAACTTCTGGCTACTTTCTTAATATCCTTTAGAGGTAACTACATTGAAAACCCATAAAGGCTGATTTCTGTGGAAACTTCCATCTGCCTTAGCTCTTAAGGAAGGCAATTGTTATTTCCTCATGTATTCCTACATGTATCTTTCCCCATCACATCTTGAGATCAAGAGTTCTTAGACTCATCACACAAAAATTTATCAGATTCTTTTCCTAGTTTTTATGCTTGTCCCCTTCCAAAGAGCCCCATGCCTCATTTCACTTCAGTTGCTTAACATTAGAGATGAGAGAGAGATAAACACAAAGATGAGTTTTCCCTACATTCTGGAATTTTTGTTCTATTTTCTGAGGAAGAGAGTTTCCCAGGATGTTCTGCCACTTGGTTTCATAACAAGAGCCTAAGCAACCAAAAGTTTATCTCTGGTTGAGAGCAGACACCTCCCTTTTCCTATTACCTTTGGCCAGTGATGTGGGCGGTAGCTTACTATCAGGCTTCTTGTAAACCAGAAGCCACTCATATCTGCAGATAAGAGAACACATCTGGAGAATAGACAGCTTTTACAGCTCTTCGCTTATTGCATTGTAGCCACTTTTAGAAGAAAGCAAGCAGAGCAATTTGAACAATATAAGTAATTACTTTAATATAAGTTCTTATTATGTCAAGGTATCTGTTTTGTAAAGGAAGACACTTGCAGGTAAAAAATGAGAAATGTGAGGCTGTCTCTTCAACCAACAATCAATCAATCTCTAAGCACAGTTTAAGCATTTACTCCATGCTGGGTAAAGAATAATCATGGAGGAGGCAGGAAGTGGCTTACTCAGCCTGTGTACTCCCTGGACTTACTGCAGAATTTAGAAGACATGGTTTCTAAAGGCCGACACCTTGATCCTACAATGTGTTCCCCTCAAATTGGTCATAGGTACAATTGGGCTGTGCCCAGTAAGGGCATGTTGACATGAGAGGCCTAGGAAGTCTCCCAGGAAACAATCTATTCAAAGAAAAGGGCAATTCAAAGCACACAAATTCAGTTTCAGGACAGAGTGACAGTTTGGTACTTGGGAGAGAGAGGGTTGGTATTTCCAAGCCTAGTCCTGGTTCCATAGTCTAGTTCCTTTTGTGGAGAAAACTCATTCAGAGGCCTAGGCAAAGGAGATTGCAAAAAAAAAAAAACAAAGCAAGATGTAAATTAATAGAGGAGTTCTACCCTGTTTATCTGTACTCTTTGGTTGCAAGTAACCAGCACTAACTGAGACTGGATTAAACAGGAAATGAGAATTTATTTTAAGGATGTGAGTTGGCTGTCAGTAGCCAACATAAGAATGTAGCTGGAGACCAGAAAGGTCTAAACCAGGAATAGAAACCATCAGGAGCATAAGAGTACTGTCTCTCTATCTCTCTTCCCTGCTTCTCTCAGTGCATGGGAGACACTGTTTCTCAAACAACTGGACTCTTCAGCTACTCTGTCCATGTGGCTGTAGGTTCAATGGCTGCCTAAGGTCCCGAGTATAATTCTAGCCACACAGATGCTCTCTTTCTCTCAGTCCTCCATTTTCATCGAAGCATTTGGCTCAGGTTAGCTAAGTGACCTACCTTGGTCCAACTCTCTGTAGCCAAGAGGAAGGGTCACACTGCAGCAGCATGATGACCAGGGACTTATCTAGGGCAGAGTGCATGATGAAATTAAAGTAGCTGTAGTGAGCTGGGCAGGCACCTAACTACTTTTATTAACTTGTTCAGCCCACTGTGAGCACAAGGCATCAGAAAGATGCAGTCATGACAGGGTTTTGGCAGCAGCAGGAGTCACTGCTATTCTCCGTGGCTGTGGAGAAACTCTTCTGGGTAAAGCCAAGCTCCTGTCTCACAGACATACACAGTAGTAGGTGGCACAGTGGGGACAGCCACAAGAAATGACAACACAGCTACAGCAGAAAAGAAGAAATTGGGAGGAATCTGAAGGGGCTGAAGTTCCTACAGAGCAGGTGGGAACAGAACAAACAAATTCATTTTTGTGGTTGTTATTCTTATCTTCAGGCTAGTGTGACCTCAGGAACATGTTATATATGTACATATAAAATGGTTAACATTACATGTTGCATGTGAGATGTTTGAGAACAATGGGCTTTGAGAAGAATGGTGACGGCTGGTTATGCCTAATCATATAAATTATTAAAACGTTTGTATAGAAAATTTAAACCATGCACTAAAGTTGACAGAATAATGACTCCTCCTCCCAGCCAGCCGGCACTCAATCCCAGCCATCATCAACCGAAGGCCAAACCTGCCTCACTCACACCCCAACCAGTTTCCTCTCCCTTCTTATTGGAAGGCAAATCCTAGACCTTATATTTCTTCATCTATATACACTTTCACATTAGTTTCTAAAACATTAGGATGTTTATAAAACATGCCCATTATCATGACTGAAAACCCCATAATTCTTTAATGTTATCAAATATCTAATCTGTGTTTAAAAGATCAATTATCTCATAAATCTTATAATATTTTAATATGTTATTTATTTGAATCAGGGTCCAAATAAGATACAGACATTATAATTGATTGATATGTTCTTAAAATCTTTTTTAATCTACAGTTTCCTTCTCCTTTTATTTTTCCCTCCTGAAATCATCCAGAAAAAAATAAAATAAACTGGGTCATTTTTCCACTGAATTGGCTGTGGTCTAGATTTTGATCATTTTACCTATGTGGTATAGTTTAAAATATTTCTCTATTATTTTTATGTCCTATAAGTTGATAATTATATCCAGTGGCTCAATCAGATTCAGATTTGATTTTTTTTTTTTTTTGAGACAGGGTTTCACTCTGTCACCCAGGCTAGAGTATAATGGTGTAATCATGGCTTTCTGCATCCTTGACCTCCTGGGCTCAAGTGATTCTCCAGCCTCACCCTTCCGAGTGGCTGGGACCACAGGCATGCATCACCATGCTCATCTAATTTTCAAAAAAGTTTTGTAGAGATGGGGTCCTACTATGTTGCCCAGGCTGGTCTCTAACTAACTCCTGGGCACAAGTAACCCTCCTGCTTCAGCCTTCCAAGGTGCTGGGATTACAGGTATGAGCCACTATGCCTGGCCCTTATTTTAAAAATAATGGCAAAATAATGAAGTAGTTCCCAAGGGCCTTGGTTATCTTTTGCTAGGTAATGAACAACTCTATAACTTAGTAGTTAAAACCAACAAGAATTTGTTAGTCCTCACAATTCTGCAATCTGGCTGCCTCAGTTGGGTGGCTCTTCTACTACATGTTATGTCTGCTGGGGCTGGAGCATCCATGATGGCTTCTTTACCCATTTGTCTGGCACCTCAGTGGGAATGGCTGGAATAGCTGGGCCATGCTGGGAAGTCTTCTCTCCATGTGGCTATTTCAGGCTTCCTCATAGCATTGTAATCTCCAGGTATCAGGCTTTTGACATGACAGCTAGGTTCTAAGAGCAAGTTGTGAAATATGCAGAGCTCATAAGTCTCTGCCTCAGAGATTACACAGCATCTCCACCAAATTCCATTGGTGAACACAAGTACAGAGTCTGCCCAGATCCAAGGAAAGGACATACAGCCTCCAGCTCTCTGGAGGAATGGTAAGTTTACAACTATCTTGAAGTCACTATACATAGCATCCTCGAAAATTGACCACTTAGGATTGTTTTATTCTTTCTTTTTTTTAGTACTATTGCAAATTAGTAGATTTACATATATATTTGGTATCTTTTAATCCTTTGCAGTTATTACTTTTATTAATGCTCAAATTATCTCTTATTTGGAAAGTAGGAGATTATTTAAGTTTCCTTCTGAATCCTTTTACCACCACCCTGGTTGACTCTTTGATTTCTGGTGTATCAAGATGTTTCAGGCCCATCTGGTATATTCTTTGACCCAGACATAGAACTAGACATTTCCCCAAAGAGTTCTGACTCCTTTTAGTTGGAAGTGATGTTCGAAGACCAAGATCTGAGTTCTAGGTATGCTCGTTGCTATTTAATTGGTCCTTGATTGTAATTTACTTCATTTAGTGTAATGTCTTCAAGGTTCATCCACACTGTAACATGTCTGTGAATTTCCTTCCTTTTTAAGGCTGAATAATATTTCATTGTATGTCTGTAGCACAGATTGTTTATCCATCATCCACGGATGAATACTTGGGTTGCTTCCACTTTTGGGCTGTTGTGAAAAATGCTGCTCTGAATGTGGTTAGACAAATATTTGTTTAAGTCCCTACATTTGATGTTCACATCCCTACATTCTCTTTCAGGAAGAAAACTAGAAAATGTGGTTTTAAAATATATTATTCTTATCCAACTTTCTTTTGGTTAACTATGGTATCTATACTCTTTCAGGAAGAAAACTAGAAAATGTGGTTTTAAAATATATTATTCTTATCCAACTTTCTTTTGGTTAACTATGGTATCTATATCATTTACTTGATGACTTTCAGGATGTTGGGTTTTTTTTTGTTTTGTTTTGTTTTGTTTTGTTTTGTTTTTTTAGCCATGCTCAGAATGACGCCTGGTATACCTCTGTTCTACACTCACCATTTGAATATGATTTAGGAACTTCTTAGAAGAGTTTTCATCCATGGTCTACAAAATTATTTCCTCTTAACACTAAAGTAGCCTGGAAATCCTAGTTTCCCTAGACAGCTTTCTTTATTAGTTTTCATGGTATGTGTTTCAAAATTTTTCACTCTCTAAAACTCAGTGCCCTGTCTCCCACCAACATCTCCTTCGTTATCAGATGACCTGACAATCCCTTTTACTCAACCTAAAATCCAGAGGGTTACAATCCCGTTTTCTGCCATTCACCTAAAAATTTAATTTTATTCCTATCCTTTGTTCCTCTCCTTCCTTTCTATCTCTGTGAGAAGGGTGTGTAACATTCAGAATTTTTTGGTTGAAAAAGAAAAAAAAAACCAACTCATACTGGCTTAAATAAAGGAAGAAAAAGGCTCATCTAATTAAGCCTCCAGATGTGGATTTGACTTGAGGTTAGCCACAGGAGAGTGAATTGACCTTACACTTTCTGCGTGTTAGTTCCCAATTCACTTGAGTCAATCAGCTGAGTCTTAAGTTGGCCCAATTAAAGAAAATCCGAGGAAAAGCCTCTGGTTGCTGGGGGATGAGAAACTCTATCTTTGAACAACATGACATGTGGACGTGAGGTTTGCTGCATCCGACATTTTGGTAAATGAGGGTAACTTAGCAGAGCTAAGACACTCAATGAGTGGGAGAGTAGAAAAGATATTACAAAAATGCTGAATCAGAGTTCTGGTGAACTGCATTTACCACTAAACATTTTCACTTATGTAATCCAGGAAAATTCCTTTATTGTATAAATGACGTTTTGTTCACTTTTCCATTAATTGTAACCCAAAAATCTTAACTACTACAGACTTCCAATTCTTCAGGTAATTATTGTATTTCCTTACATTTGTATAGAGTTTACAGTCAAAGAAGTGATATAGATTTTATCTCATGTGTTCTCCCACCAAACATTTAGAAGCAGCTTGGCAATTCTGCTTTTATTTTATCCTGTATTAAGGAGGAAAGGATGGTTAAGTATATTACTTTTTTACTGTGGTGAGATATGTATAAAATGAAATTTACCATTTTAACCATTTGAAGTGAGCAGTTTAGTGGCAGTAAGTACATTAACATGGCTGCGCTACCATCACCACTAGCCATCTTCAGAATATTTTCATTTTCCCAACTGAACTCTGTTATCCATTAAATAAAAACTCTCCATTCCCCATCTCAGTCCCTGACAATCACCATTCTATTCTGTCTCTATAAATTCAGTTACTCTAGATACATTTTACCAGTGGAATCATACAATATTTGTCATTTTGTGGCAAACTTATTTCACTTAGTGTAATGTCTTCGAGGTTCATCCACATTGCAGCATGTGTCTGAATTTCCTTCCTTTTTAAGGCTGACTAATATTTCATTGTATGTCTATACCACATATTGTTTATCCATCATCCACGGATGAACACTTGGGTTGCTTCCACTTTTGGGTTGTTGTGAAATATGCTGCTCTGAATGTGGTTAGACAAATATTTGTTCAAGTCTCTACATTTGATTCTTCTGGGCATATGCCCAGAAGTGGAATTGCTACATCACATGGTAAATCTATTTTTACTTTTCTGAGGAGCTGCCATCCCATTTTCCACAGCAGCTGTACCATTCTACATTCTCCTCAGTGATGCACAAGTTTCCTGTATCTCCACACATTTGCCAACATTGGTTATTTTCTGGTTTGGGGGCTCTGCTTTGTTTTGTTTATAATAGACATCCTAATGAGTGTGAGGTGCATATTTTTTATTATCATTAATAATTTGGGTAGGGTGCAGTGGCTCACGTCTGTAATCCCAGCACTTTGGAAGGCCTAGGTGGACAGATCACAAGGTCAGGAGATTGAGACCATCCTGGCCAACATGGTGAAACCCCATCTCTACTAAAAATACAAAAATTAGCGAGGCGTGGTGGTACATGCCTGTAGTACCAGCTACTCAGGAGGCTAAGGCAGGAGAATCACTTGAACCCATGAGGCGGAGGCTGCAGTGAGCCGAGATCACACCACTGCACTTCAGCCTGGGCAACAGAGACTCTTTCTCAAAAAAAAGAAAATTAGTTTGCCCACCAGCCAGGCAAGGGTACCTGGGGTGGGGTGTTATACCTTAAGTATCAATCAGTCAATGCTCTGGGAGCACAAAGATGGGACTCCTAACTGAGCATGGATTAGACAAATAGAAGTTGCTCCACAAATGTTTGTTAAACAAATGAGCGAGTGAGCAATTTATTTAAGGTGAATACCCCCCAAAAAACAAACCCAAAAACTTAACTGAAGAGCTGGGAAGGTGAAGTGAGTGTGAGGCTTATGGTGGGACACTGGGTGTGGGACACTAAAGGGTGGCCAAGCTCTCTGGCAAAGCTTCTAGGGACGCCTGCTTTTTGCACCTGGAATCACCCATGTCTCACTTTCCCTCGTGGTCTGTCTTTCTTTAGGTCTAGCATCATCTTTGCAGATGTGTTTAAATGTCCCAGGCTTCTGAGGTAGTACATGATAATGGGAATGCCAGTGACAGCCATGCTTTAGTTTATATCAACAATGTATATTATTGGGAGAGCCCTCCAGTAGGGAGTCCTTTCAAAACTCATGTGTTCTAGGTCTTTAGCTGCAGAGAGGCTTTACAGGCCTGAATCTCAGCACGCTTGCCTGAAAGCAGCTGGGGAGATTTTTCCTATGGACATAAGCCTGGGGATGATGAAAGTGATACTGTTCCTACTGGGAAGATCCTGGGGTGTTAAATTCTGAGAATTTTCAGTAGCACTAGGAACACTTCAAAGCATCTGGAAGTTTTGCCTCACCAAGGCTGAAAAAGCAATCAGATATTTATCTAAAGCTTGTCCAAATCACTTTTGTCTGGACATGAGACAGGAAATCTCCTGAGGAGCAGTCTCTTTGTGAAGCTTGCTTTCTCTGTCTTTCTAGGGAGGATGGAAATAGCAAACAAACAACAATGCAATCTTGATGATGTGATTTTCTCCTTAATAAACAGGCTGTGAGGAGGATCGAGGCATTACTCTTTTCCTATTTCCTGCACTTTGGTCTGGAAGCTCTAAATACTATTTCTTCGACATTTCACGCCTCCCACCAGTTTCTTCCCAGAGTCATTGCTGAATCCTGATCCTTCCCTCTTCCCCTGCCCCACCTTGCATGCTCTGATCTACAACTCACCCAGCAAGCAGCCAAGTGAGTCCTCCAGGGACATGTGGGCACCCCACTCCCTCTGGTGAGGAAAGAAAGGAGGAGTGACTCCTGCACCCAATATCAAAGGATCTAAAATATCCAGTGAATTGTTGTTCTGTAAAATAGACTTTTCTGGCCCAGATGGCTTCACTGGAGAATTCTACCAAACATGTTAGGAAAAAATAATATCAATTACATAAACTGTTCCAGAAAATAGAAGAGGCAGCAGTTAAAAAAAGAAAAACCTACATGCAACAACATGGATAACCTCAAAAACATTATGCTAAGTGAAAGGAATCAGCACAAAGGGGTCCATGCCCTATTATTTCATTTATATGATATTTTGAAAAAGATTTATAGAGACAGAATTCAGGTCAGTCATTTCTAGAGCCTGGAGGTGGGGGGAGGAAATTGGATGCAAAGGGGCATGTGGGACCTTTTTTGGATGCTGGAACTGTTCTATATATTGATCATAGTGATGGCTATGATGGCATGCAATTGTCTAAATTCATTTAACTATACACTTGAATAGGGCAAATTTTACTATATTAAACTATGCCCCAGTAATGCTGACTTAAAATAAAAAATTAAAAAAAGAATCCCTAGCTTTCAAAGCATTAAATTTTAATTTATTTAAAACTGGCATTAAGAGAACAGATTTGCATTTATTATTAAATATGTGCCTATGTGTGTATATTTACATAAGTGTGTATATATATGTATATACACACACATATGTATAGATGTTTATTTTTTTCTTCTCATGCTGCCATGTTACATCATCCCCATTGTCAGGAGTAAGAACAGCTTCTCAGCTGACACCCATCGCTGGTGTCCCTGCTCTCATCAGTCATCTTTTTCTCAGGCAGGTGAATATTTCCCAAGCTCTGCTTTGTTCATAGATTCATCAATGACTTAGCCAAGGCCAGGGTCAGACACTGCCCTCAGGAAGCTTACAGTGTAGCAGGCAGTGAGAGGATCCCTGCCATAGATAGACAGTGAACTTGTGAACTATGTTATGTAAACTATAGAGGTGTTGCGAGATTCAAGTGAGATAATATGTGTGAAGTGCTGAGTGCATAGTGAGCCCTCAACAAAAATAAATTATTTTTGGTACTTTTATCAGCATTTCTACTCATTTTATTTACTATCATCAGGATCCACTAGGCTTTCCTGTGTTGCTAGGCACCATTTTCTAGAAATAAATTAACCCTGTCAGATATTTATCTAAAGTTAACTCCTTACCTGAAGACATACATAGGAGGTGTAGGGAGTCTTACATTGTGTATTGAAGTATGAGGACCCTCAAGTGGTAGTCAGTTTCTTTATTCTGACATGGGTTTTGGCATCATCTCTATTGTTTAAAGTCCAGAAAATGCCAGCATTCGTCTAGCATGTTTCAATTATTCAGTGAATATTTACTAAGCACTTAAAATATTTCAAATATTCTTTCATGTGCTGGGGATATAGCAGTTAACAAAATAGACAAAACTCCTTGTGGATACTGCTTTTTAATTCTAGCCCAGAGTGACCTTTTTAAAAAAAGTCAGCTTCACACCAACAGTCACTCTGCTAAAAGATGTGAAGATCTGTGGGATATCTCTTGACCTCTGAATTTAGAAGCTCCCCAAAGTTGGGTAGAGAAGGATCCTAAAAGTATGGACAAGAAAGCTTAGGAGAGATTACAAGCAGGAGCAATGAGATGAACTAAAGAATCAAACTAAGCAGGCTAAGAGGAATAAATGAGAAGTGTTTATACAACCTTCAAAATCCAACTCAGGCTTTAAGAGGAATATAGCAAACATTTTTGCATGCAGAAGAAAACAACAAATAAGCAGGTAAAAAAACTCAAAATACCACAAGGCATAGGTAGAATTAAGCTCAGGAATGAGGGATGTGATATTACTCCTCAATTACTTGAAGGTTCAGTTGTAGAAAAGCAGTAAGTCTTGTTCTATACAGCTTAAAAAGTAGGATCTACATAGAGATATCTTTTGACTCAAAATAAAGAAGAGGCCTCTTACTATCACAGTAGCCTTAATGTGGAATGGACTACCTCCATTTGGAGTGAGTTCCTCATTCCTGGAGGTGTTGAAAATGCTGTAGATGAGTTTATACTTTTCTCTGAAGGGTAGTCTATTAAACGTAAACTTTCTAGTATTCATTGCATACTTACTATGTTCTGGGCATATGATTCTGCTCCTCAATCTGGGTCTTACTGAAGGAGACACAAAATTAACCAACAGAGTGATCAGCACAGTGCCAAAAAGGTATACAGGGCAGGGAGAGGAAAGCTCCTAACTCAGCATAGGGGTCAAGTAAAGCTTCCTGCAGGTTTCCTGCTTGGCTTCCAATGATAAAGAGGAATCAAGCAAGGAGTCAAGGGCCAGAAAACAGTTGAACTAAAATTAGTGGCTTTTAGGCTTGCAGCATAGGCCCCTAGGATATTCACATGGACTCTTGAGGGGTTCCTGGGGGAAAGACTATGTGACTGGAGTTTCAAACACTTCCTATACTCCAACCAAAGCAGATAATTTTAATCTATTGTATATCTTAGGAATCCACTTAAGATTTTCAATCAAGTTTTCTGCATTTTAAAACAGATAAGAAAAATATTAATCCAGTAAACCATGTCCCAGAGGCTGCTTCTCCTAACCTGGTTATGCTTTTTATAGATTATGACTCCATATTGGAAGTATGGAGGTAGTTTACTGATGGGAAGAGGTCCCATGGAGCCCTAGACTCAACCAGGGCCTCCTTGTTTCTGCCATTTGGTCAAGCTGATGGATGCTGGCATAATGCAGTGAGACCAGGAGAAACTAACTTAACTTCTTCTGAGGAGGAGGTGCCTATGACTTTAGAAGAGAAATAATAACCACCTAATGTAACCAGGATGCTAAGCCATAACATGGTTTTCTGAGCCCTGACTCATCACTCTGCAAAAGATGCTTCAGCACCAAGGACAGCACTCACAGCTGCCGTCTTGACACACAAAACCAGCTTTACCCTGTTCCATCTTTTTACCCCATTGAGGCCTGGTCCTGTGTCTCTGAAGGTATAGGAATCCTAGTTTTACACTTACATTTCTTTTGGTTCTAATCTCTCTAGAAAATCAGACTCCGCTGCACTTAATCATTTCTCATTTGAGCCCTCTCCTTTGATTCAGAGGTATAATCAGCCTTAACAGCATGCAAAATACAAAGGTACACTACTCACCTTCAGGACGCGATCAATGAAAGAGAGCTGAGCAAGGGGTCCCAATAGTTTCTACATTCTTTACTAAATGCCAAGAAAACATTCAATAAGCCACAGTTGGGGAAGTTGATCTTTTGACGGTAAGAGGGGATCTGGGGTACGGAACATTCTCACAGGTCAAGGTGAAAGTCCATAGAATTGCACTGAAGAGAAAATGATAAATTCTTTTTTTGTCATAAGGAGATACTATGAGTGAGTGGGAAGTTGGAGTCTTCACCCTGAGTTTCCAAGACACGGGATGATTGGTCAAAGGCAGGGGAACTGTACACCCGGCCCACATCTTGAAGTAAGGGTGGGACAGAGGCCTATCTTTGGCAATCTTCATTTCCCCATATCATGGGGAGACACTGTATAATCGAATGATGGGTGCTTGGATCTGCCCTCAAACACTTCTCAATGTGACGCCCCTGGCCAGTCACTTTAATTCTTCAAGCTGCAGTTTTTCCATAAGTAACATCAAGATAATATTCTCCTTCCCCAGAGAATCGTTGAAGGATTCAATGAGATAATTTGTATAAAAACACCCAGCACAGTGCTGGTGCTTAGTGAGTACTGAGAAATATTAGATAGCGTCCTGTGTTCTTGCAAGGAATTCATTCTTTGCAGAGTGAACTGATATGGTTTCTAAGTGGCTTATTAATGCCTGCCCAGAAAGCATAAGCCTCTCTCTCCATCTGCTCACTTTCCACAAAAGTAGACAGACATGTTTGTGCCAGGGCCTCCACCCAGTTTAATCTAAACTGGCCTTTGGCAAAATCAACTCCACATGCTCCAGTGAAGTCAGAAACAGGTCAGTAAGTTTTGTGTAGGGGTCCTCGATGGCCCTTCCAAATTGCAGGTTTCTCAATTACAAAGGAAATGAGCCTGAAAAAATGTCTATAGCTTAATCATTAAATGTGCTTTTGCTGAAGACCAAAATCCATAGCTTTTCCCTGCTTAACTAGAAAGTGATAGTTAAGCATTTACAACATTGAGTGTTGGGCTCAGTCTATTCCGCAACGATTTGTATTCATCACCCACTGTGTGCCAAGTATGTCTCCTGGAGGCCTCAGGCCTTTGTCTGCTATGATACTCCTTGTTCTTAGAGACTCATCTCACATATCTTTAACTTATTTAAAGGTGGAACACTTTGGGGAAACGGGGAGGCAGAGAATGGAAAGCTGTAATGACATAATATGAATGTCATAACACATTTTAGGAAACATTGTCTTAGACTCACTTGCAGAATTTTGTACCTTACAAATTTAAGAACCTGAAAGAAGAAGCAAAGCAATGACAAAGGGTACAAACAATTGTCAAAAATACATTGTCCCAAGGAAAAATGGCACTTGGGGCCTTAAGGAATTGGGCAATACATGCCAACCATCCATACTCTGATAGAATAGCAAAACAGAGACCCTTCTGTCACAGTGGGCTGCAATCAGGAAACTGGGACTCTTCTGTTTGTGTGTCTGGTGTTTCACTTGCATCAGTGCCCCTGGAAATGCAAATTGAGAGCAGCTGGCCAGTCTCTGTCAGACACTCAGGCAGCCCAGTTGCCCTACAGCCTCCTCATCAGGAAAGTGCCTCCAGAGGTATTTATAATATCCTGAGAAGCATCCCTAAAAATATTCATTGCTGTCCAGAGGCAACATTTGAGATGGGAATCTCGGGCATGGAAGTGTGGCCATGGCATCTCTGTATTTGTTGTTGCCTGCCATGTAGTCCATCTTCCTTACTAGACTCTACTCATCTACCCTGCTGGTCTCTTGCTGTTTATGGGCCAATTGTATTTGTAACCTCCAAGCAAAGTCCTACAGAGAAGCTTCTATGGGCTTAGATTATGACCATACCTCTTGGTGGAGTAGCCCTTAATTTCTGGTCTCCTCAGGGCTCTTGGCACCCTTTAAACAGATCTCTCCTGGATCAAGGGCTGATCTTTTATCCAATTAGCAGCCACTCCTGGTTTTTTGATCAGGGATTAGGGCAGAGGACGACTGGCTAGAGGCTTCTGGCCATGCAGACATCAAGATGGACATGTTCAAGACAAATCCCTCTGGTAGCATTTGCTGGGTGCACTGATACGAAAAATGTGGGCAAAATCACTGCATGAGTCTTTTACAGAAATGCAGAATGGAGCATATACATGACACCCTTCTGTCTCAGAGCCCTGTGTTGTATTCACACACATAGAGTAGAACTTAAGTGTGTGGATTTTAGAATAGACTGTTTATTTTTCTGCACTGACATTTATTCCATGTACAACGTAAAGCAAGTTACTTAACCTCTCTGTGACTCAATCTTCTCATCTTCAAAATGAGATTAATCAATTAAATTTGTTAACTATATGCAAAGCACTTAGAACTGTGCCAGGCACTTAATAAAATACCTTTCATTACTCTCTTAGAAAACACACATGGAGAATCTCTGGTATGTCCTCTGCCCACCCAGGACTCAGACCAAAGGTAGGAGGTGTTAAGTGCTTGGAAACCACTTAGTTAAAAGAACCAAATTCAGAAAGGCAACTGTTAGTCCGCAGACACTGAGCCATATTTGATGAGGTTTGTGGGCATATCAAGGCCAGAGGGCTTAGCTCAGAAAGGAAGAGTGATTCATGATGGTTAAGAAATGAAGAGCAAATTATCATCCTCAGCCCAGATCCAGTCAAACTGCCAGAACCAGCAAGTAATTCTTGCCTTATCCCCAGCAGTCATATAGAGTAATCATGTGTCCAGTTGGCTCTATCTCCAAATAGATCTTTTGACCAGTTTTCTGCTCCTACACAGCACTCATCATGGTCCCGTCCTTCATCCTCTCTGATCTGGGCTATTGTCTCTGTCTCTTCTCATTCATTCATGTTTCCTCCGCAGGTCCTCCACACGTGGTAGCAGAGTGACCTTTGAGACACTTAAATAAGATCAGGTTCCTCCCTCACCCTCCAAGGTTTGGTCACCAGGTCCTTGCCCACAGTTTAGTGGTTCTCCTGCCTTTTTCCCAGACTTCCTGCCCTTCACTAAGTTCCTCCACGAACTCCTCAGCTCCGCATGGCCCTGTGCACGTGGCTTCCCTGGCCCAGAGGCTCTCTTGCTCTCTTCACCTGCGTATCCCTAGGCCTCCTCTGACCACTCTCCCAGGTTGAATCTGACTCTCCTGTTATACTTCAGTCCTTCACACCTTCTGCTTTTATTCTTGGCACGTGTCAGTTATTTTGTTTTTATTAGTGTGGTTATGCATCTGTTGTACATGCTGCTGAATACTTCTTGAGTTTTTAAAAGCACAGATCATGTCTATCCTGTTTACTATTGTAACTCTGGTGTTGAGCTCAGCTCAATAAATACTGGTTGATTGAATAAAATCAAACATGATCTCTAAAAACAGAGGCAGCCACTGAGGATCCAAGCATTGCAGCAAGAATCTCCCCAAAGCTCCCTTGAGTGGGTTGAATTGGTTTTGCGGACAAAAAGTAATTTTAAAGGTGATTATTGGGCTGCTTGGCACATGATGTGGTCCAGGGAATCTTTGCAGAGGTTACAAACCAGTGACCCAAAGGCCCAGTTAGATCCATAGACATGTTTTCTTTTGGCTGCCATGTTTGTAATTTTTTAGTTTTACTTTAATAACCAGATTTCCAGATTGTCTTGAGAAGCTGGGAGATCCAGCAACACCAAGGCCACATTCCCCTGTGGCAGTAACCCACTGGAAACGTCAATTGCCCGCTTCAGCTGCATATGTACTCTCCAGATCTCACTGCCCTCTGTTGTGCTTCACCTCTTCACCCGCCTCTGCAGCCCCCACTGGCATCTGGGTTTTCACCCTATGGGCTATCGTAGCTGGAAACGCTGAGGCATCACTGGTGAGTGAAGGTACAGTTGCCTGGGAGAGGCCTGCTCTCAAAACTGAACTCACAACCTTCCCTGATGCCATTCTGGTGGAGTGATCACTACCCTAGATGGCTTGCAGCCCTTAATGCAGTGATGGGCCCAGTACCTGCTCCTTAATCATTCAGCCCTCAGTTTCTCCATCTAAGAAGCAAGGCTGCTTCCTTCACAAGGGAATAGAGGACCCAAGACCCAGCCCCATCCCACACCTACTCCCTGTTCCTCACCTCTCATTTACGATGCTGCTTTGGCAAGCCTTGACCTGTGTCCCCATCTTACTGTCACCCAAACCTTCTGAGAGCAATGAAGGACTAATGGTAGAATGTCAAGCAGTGGCATTGCCATTTTTCAGCCAATGGCCTTCTAGCCTCCTCATGCAATGGCTGCCTTTTCCATCTGAACAGTACTGGCTTTGCTCTCTAGGCAGGCTCTCTAGTGTTCCCTTGTAACATTCCATTTGCAGCTTGTAAGTACCAGGTAGGAGCTAGTTAATCCAGCTGATGTAAACTGGATGACTAATAAGAAGAGCCCTATCCTTTGCCAAGTGCTCCTACCCATACTACATATATACACCCCAATTCTTCACTTTCCTGTAATAGCATCATACATTCTTACTGTCACTATGGCCACATGCTGGGTGAAGTATACTTCCCCGACCATTGACTCTGGGCTGAGCTGTGTGACTTGCTTTGGTGAATGGAATGTTAGCAGACTTTGTGCAAACACAGGCGGTCAATGTGCATGAACAGTTGGTTTTGACTACTTGTCCTTTTGCCATCACCATGAGAAGAACATACCCTGGCTGGCCCACTGGTCCAAGGAGGATGAAAAACATGTGACATTGACCCAGATCATCTGCAGCCTGGAGCCAAGTCTGGCCAAGCCTAGCCCAGCCCAGCCCAGCCCAGGCTAGATCACCCAATTCTCCCACCCAGCTGACCTGCAGTAACATGAGCAAGAATAAATGGCTGTTGTTTCAAGCCACTGAGCTTGGGGTGGTTTGTCATACACAAAAGCTAGCTGATACACATCATATCACTGGATTTTTGGAACTGCTCTGAGACCTGCCTCCTTGTTTCTTCACTGCCTGCTCATCACTGCATGCAGGGTCACTTCCCCAGCCTGACCTGGTTACAGAAAGTCTTGTAAACAAAGACTTGGGAGCAAAGGATGCCCAGGAGAGGTGTTGTGTTCCTGCCTGCAAGGACACGGGCAGTTTCTCTGAGGAAAGCTGGGAAGGTTCTCCTGAGACTTGAGCCCCAAAGCTGTCTAAGTGTCTCTGACTTTGTGTTTACATGGTCTTTCTTTGCTCTTCTCTTTTTCCCTTAGGTTCCATGAGCAAAACCCAGGAAGTCACTTCCTCAAACCTCAGCTTGTTTTGTCTGAGTAGATATAAAGAAATGAGCTTGCATCCTTTATTTATTGTGCTGGAACCTTGGACACAATACATAGTCTATTACCTGTAAATAGATTAACAATGCCTTCCAACTTTGCCACTTCCAAGACCTTGGGCAGATTGCCTCATCTCCCTGTGCCTCAGTTTCTCTATCTATAATACTGTCTGCTTTATAGTTTCATTGTGAGAATCAAATGGTTTAATACCCATAAAATTCTTAGAAGAGTGTCTGACCAATAACAAGCTTTCAATATTGTTTGTGAAGTCTTTAAATAATAACTGTGAAAGAGCCCAGGACAGTGCTGAACACATAGTTGGTGCACAGCAAAGGCTGGTTTTTCTCCCCTTCCCTGCTTTCTGATCAACCCTAAAATAGTATATACCTCTAAGCAAGCAAGACCCTAACCACTAATAGCCATGGTCACTTTAAACCCCGAGTAAGAATTACGCATTCTTCAGCCAGGGTTTTCTGGCTCTTATATTCAATTCAGAAGTTTCCCTTGGGTCTCAAAATGTCTGCTGGGTTAATCCATTTGGATAGTCTAGAAGCCCCTCAAAGTACATATATTCAAAATAGACTCACCGTCTTTACCCCACCCTGCTCCTCACTAGGACCTCAGTCTCAATTAATGGCACTTCCATCTACCCAGACACCCAGCTAGAAAAAAGGAAAACTCCCTCGACTTTCCCCATTCTTCCCATCCCATAATCATTTAGCTCTCAAGGCCTGTCACTTTTGAAATATGACGTGTGTCCATGCTAGTCCTTCCCATCCCCAGGGTAGAACACCTTCGGCTCTAACTCAGATGACAATGGCAGGCTCCTTGCTGGTCTTCCTGACTCAAGCTTTGCTCCCTCCATGTGACAGCCAGGATGATCTTTCCAACTCACGCAGGAGTTCCTGTTGGTTTCCCCATCACCTGCAAGAGGTAGTCCAGGCTCTTTCGCTGAGCACACAATGCCTTCCCTGATCTGGCCTTATCTGTCTTTCCATTTATCTGAATTGTACCTTTTGTCCCAAAAGCAGACTATTTCCAGTTTCTCACCTAATCCATGGCACGTCTCAGCCCCATGGCTTTGCTTGTGATTCCCCTTCCTGGTATACCATGATTCCCACCTCTCATCTCCATGCCCTTGTAGAGTCTCTTTCCATATTGAATAGGGCTGATTTGTATAATGAATAGATATTACAGAAATGACAGCACATGATTTCTGAGAGTAGGTCATAAAAGACATTACAGATTCTGCCATGCTCTCTCTTGTATCATGTGCTCCAGGTAAATCAGCTGCCGTATTGTGAGGACTCTCAAGCAGCCCTATGGAGAGGCACACAAGAAACTGAAGCCTCCTGCCAACAGCCATGTGAGTGAGCCAACTTGAAAGCAGATCCTTGATCCCCATTTAAGACTTCAGATGACTGCAGTCCCAGCTGACAGTATGACTGCAACCCATGAGAGGATCCAAGCCAGAACTAAGCTGCTCCCAAATTTCTGAGCCATAGAAACTGTATGAGATAATACATGTTCACTATTTCTTTAACCCACTACATTTTGGAGTAATCTGTGGCATAGTCACAGATAACAAATGCACTCTTTCTCCTTATCTCTGCCTATCTGACTCATATGTATACTTTAGACTCTGGTCAGCCAGAAGCTCCTGCAGGAAGCTGTTTCTGGCCATCCTCAGATACTATCTGCTTTTATCCTCAGAGCAAAAAGACATGATGACACATCCCAAAATGCAGTTTTCTCTTTAATTATTGTCTTTATTCGCCATTAGATGTGAGGATGCTTCAGTGCAGCATCCATGCCTTGCCTTTATTCCCCCTTCATTTTCCAACACACAGCAGTAATTCATCTGTCTCTGATAAATGAGTGGGAGGAGGAGCCTAGTTAGCGAAGGAGCCAGGACAGTGAAAGTCTCTTATTCCCAGCTCAGCACTCTCTGCCCTACCTTCAATGGCCTCTCTAGGATTTGCAGACTCTTCTTTTCCAGGCAGGAAGTAGCTTTTGGAAAAATGTGCTTCTACTTATGATTGTAGGGATTGCAACTGACCGCCCTCATTCAGACTCCACTTCACCCAATTAGAAGTCCCTCCCTAGTGCAGCCCTACCTGGTGACCCAGCCCTTACCTGAAGAATCATCCTGGCTCCCTCCTTCCCTTTTGTCCTTACCTCTTTTCTCTTACCTTCCACTGATGGGCCAAGGAGGACATTTGCACAGCAACGCTCACGCCTTGCACATCTGCTAGGCTCTAAAACAACCCTTTAGCTTACCTTCCAGTGTCGAGGCTTAAAGAAGCAGATGATGAGATGGCTGGGCTCAGGAAAGAGCCCGTCCTCAGGTGTGGAGCCCAAGTGACCCAAAGAGGCCTCTAGACAGAGCAGAGCCAAATACCAGCCACTCCTTGGGTCCTGAGGCCCCAGACAGCCTCAGGTGCTGTCTGATCCTCCCCCGGCTAATGGAGGCAGCCTGCTCAGCTGCATTTAAGAAAACTTGTTAATTACAATGCTCAGAAGGAGGTTACTTAAAGCAGGCACTTGAGAAAAACACCCACCTGAAAGAAGAATCTGCAAGGATACCTCTTCTATGGCTGATTCAGGTGCTTTCCTCTCTACACTCACGTGGTCTCCGTTTCTGCAGCAGCCTCCTGGGTGGTCTCAGACTGTGCTCTCATCCCCACCAGTGAGCCTCAAAAGTGATGTTGTTTGTAACCCTCCAGTGGCCCAGCAATGAAGCCCAAATTCCTAATCACGAGGACAGGACCACCATAGTCTGGTACCCTAAACTCTCCATGGTTCCTCTCCTGCTCCTCACGCCTAACCACCCCTTAGCAGGTACCTCTGTTCGATACCCAGATAACCGTCAAACCTGCATCTCCACCTTCCACCCATTCCTTGAGCTTCAGAGCCTGTTCCTCTGTGTTCTGCCTATGTTTACCTAGATGGCCCTCTGGGCCTGCAAACTCAGCCTACCTCAAACCAAGTTCAAATCAAATTTTGGCCCTGGGATTTCTGTCTCTGTGGCAATCAAGCCCCCACCCCCTGCCTCATAGAAACATGTCTCTGAACACTGGACTTCTACATCCTGTTAATCTCACTGTGTCTGCCCTCTCCTGCTTTCATACGGTCTGGTTTACAACTTCATCCTCTATTCCCAGAGTAAGGTGGTGATATGACCATGGCATTCCTTGTCTCCAGACCTGCCCTCTCTGTCCAGAGCCCTGAGTTGCCTTTTCCTAAAGTGAATTTATCACTTCCCTGTGCAAAAACATTTGGTGGCTTCCCATGTCCAATGAAATGTATGCTCATGTACACAACAGGACTGTTATTACCTATTTTTCAGGTTTAATATAAGAATGAAATGAGAAAATGAAAGTACACCGAAGCATCTAATCCTGTCTCTGGAACACTGAAGATAGTGAATGAATCGTCACTTTTTATTATTATCATTCATTCATTCATTCATTCATTTATTCTAACATGTACTAAGTACCTAGACCATGGAGATAAGTAATGAACAAAAGTCCTTGCTGTCACAGAGATTACATTCCAGTGGGAAGAGAAAAAAGTAAATTGCAAGTAAACATCAGCTGATAAGTGCTATAAAAAGAAAATTACATGCAGTAAGGAAATATTGACAGAGTGCTATTGTATTTAGGGTGGTCAGGGAAGATGACATATGAGAAGATGCCTGAGTGAAGGAAGAGGGAAGTGAGGTGGATGGCTGGAGGAAGAGCATTTCAGGCAGAGGCAACAGTATAGGAAACAGAGAGTCTTGGTGTGCCACACAGGACTGTGTGTTTGGAGCAGATTAAGCAAGGTGGAGAGTTAAGTGATGACCGCTGAGTATTAGAGGGACCGTCTACATAAGACATTGTAAGCCAATGTAAGCTCTTTGAGTTTTATTTGAGTAAGGACAACATGAATCTGAGAACTCTGAGCATAACACTCACCGAAGTGTGCTAGAAGAATCGTTCTGACTGCTTCATGAAGAAAACACTAAGAAGCAGGAGAAAAACTAAGAGTCTATTACAACAGCCCAGGTAAAAACTCATGGGGGCTTGGACAACAAATGTAGGAATAAAGATCACAAAAAAGTCACAGAATTCTGGCTATATTTTAAAGGTAGAGCTGAAAAAATGTGTTGGTGAATTGATGTGGAGTATAAGGAAGGGAGGGGCCGACAATGGCTCCTGGCCCTGGGCATGAGCAAATGGAAAAATAGGGTAGGACATCACTGAGGGAAGACTATAGGAGGAACAGTGTTTGTGTGGAAATAAGGAATTTGGTTGGAGGCATGTCAAATTTGAAAAGTCTTTTAAATATTCAAGTAGAGACACCCAGTGGGTAATGGAGTACGTGAACCAGAACTTTAAGGTAGAAGTCTTGGCTGGAAATAAATTCTTGAAAATCATCAAGATGTAGTCAAATCCTGAAACTAGATGAGATCACTCAGACCATGAGTGTACATAGAAGAGAACAGAGAGCCAGGAACTGGGCCCTGAGGCATCATCAGGGTGACAAGAAACCAATAAAGGGGAATGAGAAGGGATTGCCTGGGAGAAGGAAGAAATTCAGGAGAGTGTGGTGTCCCAGATGCTAACGGCATAAAACATTTCAAGACAGGAGTGATCCACTATGTCTAATGCTGCTGGGATTCCTTGAGGTCAAGTTATATGAGCATTAACCAATACATCTGGTGACAGGAAGTCATTGATAGTCTAGGTAAGAACCGTTTGGTGGAACAGTGAGAAAGAGACTGGGAGAATTCCATAGAGAATGAAAGACGTTATTATTAAAACTACAAAACTGACCTGGCACTTATGGACCTCAGTAATTATTCCCAACCCATCTTTCTAGGTGCATCTTTTACCTCCCCTCCTTCCCACCCCACTCCTCAGCAAGATCCCTGCATCTCATCAAGGAGAACGATGTGCATTTCTCTCTGTGTTGTTGGCAGATTTCCTTCTCTGCTTCTCATCCCATTATAAAATCCTCTCATCCTCACTCTAGTCTTTGCCCTTTGAAATCCAGTTCATTCTTTCAGGCTGAGCTTAGATACCCCATCCTCCCCGGAGCTCTTCCTAAACAGACCTCTTCCAGTGTAAAATAATTTGACACATGTGAAATAATCAGTGTGATTCCCATGTTTTCCAGGTAAATCTGTGTTTGTTTCCTATTACTATTTTAACAAATTATTGCAAATTAATGGATTTTTGAAAAATTATTCTCTAACAGTTCTGGAGGTCAGAAATCCTAAAATCAAGGTGTTGGCAGAGCTGTGTTTTTTTCTCTGGAGGCTCTGGGGGGAATCAGTTCCCTGGCTTTCTCCAGCTATTCTAATCCACCTGCATTCCTTGGTTCACAGCCCCTTCCTCCATCTTCAAAGCCAGTAGCATGGCATCTTCCAATCACATTCTCTCTGCTTCCATCACCACACCCCTTTTTCTGAATCTGACCTTTCTGCCTCCCTCTTATAAGGCCCCTTGTGACGATATTGGGTCCACCTGATGATCTAGGAGAATCTCTCACATCACACTCCTTAATTTAATAACATCTGCAATGGTCCTTCTACAGATATAAGCTAAATATTCACAGGTTCCAAGTATCAAGACATGGACATTTGTTACAGTTGGGGTGAGTGGGGGTGGGTACCATTCTGATTACAATACAGCCCGAATTCGAGTTTTCTATTCTCAAGAGAAGCCATCCATCTCAATTATTTTGACTCTCTGTAACCCAAGGTCATTTTTAAGAGCCTGGTATTGTAGGAATCTCTGTGGGTATGCTCCATCCCCAGCCCCTTAAAAACAGATGCTCCTTCTGCTCAGACACCTTGGGGAGCACACAGAATGCAGCTGCAGCCGAGCTCTCATTCTCCAGTGGTACACTGATTCAACATTGAATGACTGCTTTACTCTGGACCCTGTGATGGCTCTAGGAGAAGACACATAGTCCTTCCATTGAGAGGCTAATGGTCTATTTATTTTCCCTGTGTCTTGTTCATATCTTTTTCCTGATATCCAGCCCCATCCAGGTGTAGGGCATGTACTTAATAAAGAGTTTGTTGAGCTGATGTGAGCTGAGATGTTCCTCAGCATCATCACCTTCCAATAAATTCTTTCTGCTGCTGTCTTCTGCTCCCATCATCTTTTGCACCGCTCATGATTCAGGACAAGAAATGCCTCCCATTAGACTGGGGCCTGGCTGAAACGATAGGATCTGGGCTGTATGTGTGTGTGTGTGTCTGCTTTTCTTGACCCCAAGCATCCAGTGGCTGCAGATTGCCTTCCCACGTGATGCTACACAGCAAGATGCCTGCACCACTGCACGATGTGATTCAAATTCATAAATACTTGTTGCATAGAGCAAGTGCCTTCCAGTTGGTGGAAACACAGGAGGGACGCCAAATGCACTAAAGGAATGTGCTTCTGCAGCTAAAGTCACATTAAATATTTATGCCCAAGAAGCAGTAGCATTTTCTCCCACAGAGAAAAAAGTTAGGAGCAAATCTAGAATGGCTCTGTCATGAGTGAAAAACAACAGCAACAACATATAAGTGGCACAAACAGCATCTGCAGTCATGCTTTGGTAATGAAGGGGTTCAGAGCACTCTTCATTTGTTGAACAAATACTGAATGCGCAGTGCATGCCAGCACTGTTCTAGGCAATGAGGAAATTGGCAGTGAACAAGATAGTCAAAATGTTCTTACAGAGCTTACCTTGGTGAGGGCGGTGGAGTGGCAATAGCTGATATTTTGCTGAGTGTTAACTATGTGCCAGGCACTGTACTAAGTGCTTTGCCTATGTTAACTTCTTCTTGTCATCTACAGACTGTTATTTTCATTTCTCTTTTACAAGGGGGAGGAACTGAGCATAGAACAGTCCATTAACCTGCCCAAGATGGCAAAGTTCCAGGGTAGGCAAGTGGGGATTTGGTCCCAGGTAGTGCTGTGCTATGAATCCTGCACTAAACTGCTTCTTGGCTGCTGCTTCTCATGTTAGAGGTAGGAAATTTAGGAGAAAGTCTTGATCTTCCAAGAGTCACAGCAGAGAAAGACAAATTCTTTGGCTTCTGGGATTGGGGATTGGGAAGAAAGGGGGAAGCTGAGAATGAGATGAAAAAGGCAATAGGCTTCCTACTGGCCTCTGTAATACCTGAAGTCTCATCATTAAGGGCTGCTTACCTTTCAACAAACACTGCTGTGGTCTGTGTTAAGCACCCTTAGTATAAACAGAGCTAACCTCCTTCCAGTTTCTCCAAGAGGCCAGGAATACAGTAGGCACCTTATATGAGATCTTATTTAATCTTTATGTCAACTCTTTAAAGCCAATACAACACCATTTACCAAAGGATAAAGTTGGATTAGGCTATTAGACGAGGAAGGATTCAACCCTGGGTGCATGGAAAGGCCTGTCTAGTGTTTTTTCCATGATCCCGCCCCTCCTGTTTTCAGTCTCACCATCAATATTATTAAAATACTCAAATCAGTTAACCCAGGAAATCTACTTCTAAAAATTTGCTCTTAAAAATAATCAGGTAGAAACAAGAATGTTTATTGTAGTCTTATTTACAACACCAAATGGGAAAAATGGAATGAGAGAATAACCCAAGTGTCTAATAACAGGAAAATAATTAAATAAATTGTGAGACTCATTTAATAAAATCCATCATACTTTTATAAAGGGTATGTTTAAACCTATCGAATTGTTCTAGATCTATTTGGCAAAAACAAATCAAGTTTTGAAGTAATTATAAAGGTTTGGGGGGTGTGTGGGTGTGTCTGTGTCTGTGTACACATGTATGTCACAATTTCATGTGGCTCAAACTAACAGAAAAAAAGAAGAAGAATGGGCATGGTGATGGCTCATGCCTGTAATCCCAGCATTTTGGGAGGCCAATACAAGTGGAACACTTGAGCTCAGGAGTTCAAGACCAGCCTGGGCAACATGGTGAAACCTCATCTCTACAAAAAATACAAAAATTAGCCTGGCATGGTGGTGCACACCTACGGTCCTAGCTACTCAGGAGGCTGAGGTGGGAGAATCACTTGAGCCCAAGAGCCAGAGGTTGTAGTGAGCTGAGATTGTACCACTGTACTTCAGCCTGACCCTGTCTCAAAACAAAACAAAACAAAACAAACACACAAAAACAACAAAAACACCCTGACGGGTATACACGAAAATGCTAATTATGGTTATCTATTCATATCGATTTCAAAAGGATTTTCACCTTACTATTTGTGATTTTTTATTATTAAATTTTTCTTCAATGTGCATTCAGTGCTCTTTTGATCAGAGAAGCTTATCAAAATAAATGCAAATAATTAGAAACATAAAAAGTCTATTTTGACATTTATTTCTAAGTAGCACGCTTGGCCTCCCAGGTGTTATGATCTGAGAATATATTTTTTTAATGGTCCAGTTCTAGTGGTAAAATTGAGAACTCATGACAAAAAAATTGAACAGTTGGAGAAATTGATTTGTGAAATGATTTTTTTTTTTTTACTTTTGGAAACATTTGAGCTGAGTTATCAATCAAATTATGTGCAACCTTTAAAGTATTGAAATCACTGGACCATCTTAAAACTGCCTGAGATGAAGACGGCATCAGATTAAAAGCTAAACCCTTACCTATGAAGAATTTGTAATTGGCTGAAGTAACTGCAACCAGCTAATCTGGGGTGCCACAGGAAATAATAATCAAGGTTGACATGATCACACAGTGCATGTCTTCAGCAAGAATGATCATAATACTTGAAAGTCAAGATTTTGTTTATATTTCCCTTGGGAAGTTCAGATGTTTATTAGCTTAAATGAAAGTGCAAACTTAGAGCTATAGGAAAATGCAGGTTGAACTGGAATCTTTGTTAGGAAAGAAAGGCACATTATGGAATATGCATTGGCAACAATGCCTTTAATGCAAGGGAAGCAGTAATTCCCCTTGACAGTGGAATGTCAAGGACATCTCAATTCAAGATTGTGTTTGTTGTGCTTCTGTGTTGCAAACATTTGGTGTGGTCTGTATCCAAGACGCAGAAGAGACTGTCTTTTTAAACTCCAAGCTCTTTTCCACATTGGAGGTTCCATGCCTCAGAGAAATAAGAAGAGTCTCCTGGAGCTCTGCCTTCCTCCTAGTTTAGAACGTCCAGGCTGTTGCTGTTGATTTTCCTTTCAGGTTGGGTGTTTTTATTTTTTGGTTAAAATTTCTTCCTTCCCTTGTAAATGTGAGCTCCTCAAGGAAAGAAACCATTGTTGACACAGTTTTATGCACACCACAGTCACACATGCTTGTAGATAAAATGAGAAAAACAAGGTTCATATTTAGAAAACATTAAACTATGTGTTTATCACCCTCTCCTGCATAAATCATGTTTCTCAGCAGCCAGCCAGTCATCATGGTGGGAGGAAAGGATGGAGTAGAAATGGCATATGGGAAAATCCCTTTTAAATAGAAACTGGAAGTAGAAATTCCACCCTTCATGAGTAGGAGAAAGGGAGGGTAAAACAGGTAAAATAAGCAGATGGTGAGAGGCCTGTTCTGAACACCCTTTCCAGGCAGAGATTTGTAGATAAGCTAAGAGGAAACTAAACACAGGGAGCTTCTGCCCTGCTTCCTGTTCCGGGCTCAGAGGTCACACAGTAAACACGGGGAGACCAGGATAGATTCCAGGTAACCCACAGGCAATGAGCCTGAATGAGCATTCCTGACTGAGCTCAGCTGCTGTGTGCATAGAAGACACCCCCGCAGCCAAATGGAGGAGTCCAGCCTTATTTTCTGGACCACCAGGCCTTGAAGGAATTGTTCCTGTGCCTGTCAGCCTTGGCCTCTGGCAGGGACCAGAGGGACAGTAGCTCCCACTGGCTCCCCTCTATGGCCATTCCAGGAGCCCTATGGCCAGAGATTAAGCCCCACCTCCTGGGAAGTCTTTAATCCACCTCAGCTGGCCACGAGGTAGATAGCTTGTATCAAAGTACAGTAGTCACTCTGCTGGGAAGAGAAGCAGAAACACTGTACTCCAACACATACAAATCTTCTTGATTGACCTAAAAAAATCAAAATTAAATGTCCAACTTACCATCCCTCCACCACTGCTGCAGAAATTGATTTTGCTCCCCAGATATTTATGACTCATGGAATGTAATGCAACTGCCCTGCTCAAGCAGGGTTCTGAGACACTTGAGCCACATTTTGTCTCAAAACCTGTTACCAGGAGAGAAAGATATTCTGTCAGGAACAGGGACGGGGATAAAATTACCACCTTCTTTCCAGCCATGGATGCCTCTTAAGATTTGTGGCCACTGTGTGTGTGCATTTCATCCAAGCATCTGCCCCTCCATTCCACAAATGCCAGGCAAGCATTCCCTCCGTGCTGGGGCTTGTGCTCACTCATAAGATGCAGACCCCTTCAGCAACTAACTACCTGGAGTGGATCAAACGGTGGGTCCTATGAAAGATACGTCTCTGTCGTAAGCTCCAGAGCCCTGGATATTATCTTATATGGCAAAAGATATAATTAAGTCAAGGATCTTAAGAGAATGCACTTACCCTGGATTACCTGGGCGGGCCCTAACTGTAACTACCAGAATCCTTATAAGACAGATATACAGAGGAGGAGACAGAAGAGATGGAGGCCGTGTGGCCACTGAGACAGAAATTGGAGAGAAGCGCCACAAGATGAGGAACACCTGGAGCCACCAAAAGCTGTTGGGGGCAAGGAACGATGCACTCCTAGAGCCTTCAGGGAAGGGTGACCCTCCTGATACCTTGATTTGGCCTCCAGAACTGGCAGAGGATCATCTTTTGTTGTTTTAAATCACCTAGTCTGTGAGAATCCATCCTAGTAGTCAGAGCAAACTAATACAACACTAATAAGGGAAATGTCCCAGTTGGCCTTTCTGAGGGCACCCAGGGGACAAGGGTAGGAGTTCCTTCTCAGGCCTCTTTCTGGGAAAGAACCCAGAAGTCCCTCCTGAAGGCAGATGTAGAGGAGTTTAAAACATATCCTAGTGGGTCAGATTAATCTTCTATAACAATACAAGACTTTAGAGGGAAAAGAAACCTCTCCCAGTCCTTGCTACTGAAAGAACAGTCTTGGACACCATGTATACTCTTTGCCCAAATGGCCAGCAGTCTGTGTCGTTTTATGTCATGGAAGCTCCGGTGGAGGGACCCAGTAACTGCCTGTGTGGAAAGGTAGCCTTCAGTATAGCTCTAGATGAGTCTCTCACAGAGTTATCCCAATTCACACTACCTACCTCTGGGAGGGCAGTTGGCTCATATGGGGTGGGGACTGGGCAGCTGGCTACACCACAGGCCAGTGCTGGGGAGAAGAATGGAGCACTGTGGGTCAGGCTTCAACCTCCTGAAGGGGTGTGGCCCTCTCCCTGGAGTCCAGCTGAAGATTGTGCCTATCTAATTTAGTTTGGACTTTGCTGATGGATAGATACAAAGGTATTTAAGCCAACCAATGTGAGATCCCCACACTGATGAAGTAGAAGATTTTCAGATTGTACATAATGTTCAGGAGGCAAGATGTTATCCCTCAAGGACTAGGAAAACCACAGTGCACAAGCTATGTCACGTGTGGCTTTTATCCATTCTTTTTTTTCTCACAACATCATATTCTCTG
This sequence comes from Cacajao melanocephalus, assembly GCA_963573385.1. NCBI lineage: Eukaryota > Metazoa > Chordata > Mammalia > Primates > Pitheciidae > Cacajao > Cacajao melanocephalus. Next base: position 29,938 of record CAUYLG010004760.1, read on the forward strand.
TGAATGGAACCTCCTAAAGTAGTGCAAGGTGAAGGGTCTGTCATGGAGCAGCCAATGTATCAAGGACAGCCAAGGCAGCTTGCTAAGCTGATGGAAACCACAGAATGATCTCTTAATGGAGGATAGGACGTGAGGAAGGGCCACAGGAGTGATAGAGGCAGGGAGCCCTGAGGATGGCTTCTGGTCACCTGAAAGGGCAGGGAAAGAGTCTTGGGAACAGGAGAACCTTGGCTGGGCCTGAAAATAGTACCACTTGAGAGAGGTGCTGCAGGATACGGGGTTAACCATCTCATTTCTCTCTAGGTTTCACCCAGTGCTGTTTATGACTCATCCATGATTTTAAATAATGCAATCCCTACTGCTACTTACCAAGATCATGCTATGTGAAGTTGCCTGTGTGAGCTGTAGCTCAGTTGTAAATCAATCTGTGTACTTGGGAGGATCTGCACTTAGGATTTGGATTTGGGGGGACATGTTGGAAAGCTGTTTGCTTTGTGAGCCCAAGATGTGTTAATATGCAAGGTGTGTGTCCTCCGGCTCACAGTCCCCAGGTCTCTCCTTGTACCTCATTTCAGCTGCTGCAGAGCTGTCTGCATATCACTTTGAGGTGCCCCCCAGGACTCCCAAGGATTTCACAGAGGCCACATGGCCTGTACTTAGAGGCAATCCATCCCAAACAGACCATCTAAGCTTTGTGAAAATCAAACCAACCGCTTTTTATGTTTCCCAAGAACAGCTACGCACCGGGAAACTTGGCTCCATTTATACAAACTCTGGTTCAATTTCTGTCTGAGCATCAGTAGGCCCCCATGGAATAAGGGAATTTCTACCTCCAGGAGAGGGATTTGCCAAAGCCACCAGAGACAACATGTGGTCAGCTTAGAAAAGTAAATCTGCTTTCCCAAGGACCTACCTTAATGGGAAAGGGAAGGAAAGGGTGGAGAGGAGAATGAACTGCCAGATCATGGCCAGAGGTATTAGGAGGCAAGAACACAGAAGGTGTGAGAAATGGGTCAGGGCAAACCGTTTAGAACTAAAGCTGTGAACACAGAGAACCTGGGAAAAGATGCCATATGGTTCCACAAAAGTACCTGAAATGCCTAATAAAAAATGTGTGAGTCTCAGATATGTATCTGATTTAGGGTGCTTATCGACAGCTAGCATCACCCATCTTCACTCTGCGCTGCATCAGAAGGCTTTTGCTCTTTTTTAGACCCTAATATTTTATTTAGAACATTTTAATCCTGAAGAAAATAAACAAGTGCTAAATAAATAAAACACTGAATATTTATAGACATATTGAAATACTAGATTCTCTGTTGAAAAGAATACAAATGCTCCTCAGCTTTTGATGGTGTTATAGCTTGATAAATCCATTGTAAGTTGAAAATTTCATAAGCCAAAAATGCATTTAATACACCTAATCTACTGAACATCATAGCTTCGCCTAACCTACCTTAAACATGCACATAGCACTTACATTATCCTACAACTGGGAAAAAATCATCTAACACAAAGCCTATCTTATAATAAAGTGTTTAATATCCCATGTAATTTATTGAATTCTGTTCTGAAAGTGAAGAACAGAATGGTTATATGAGTACTTAAAATATGATTTCTACCGAATGTGTATTGCTTTCATATCATTGTGAAGTCAAAAAGTTGTAAGTCGAGCTACAGAATGTTGGGGACCAGCCATCTATCCAAATATCAAGGCTATCAAGTCTTCAGAGATGTAAGGGATATAAGAAAGAATTGTGTCTGTTCCTCTGAGGGGTGTAGGAGGTTGGGAGGTTAGGTAAGGTGGGAGTGCATGGTCAGGGCAGGATGAAGGGGCAAAGGATCAGAACCCCCGGCAATCTGCTTGTCCTTTCTGTGTGTGTGAGACAATGACAAGGATGTAGGAAGTAGAGTCAGAGAGAACCAGTGCTATGGTTGATTACAAAGACCAGAGAGATGAGAAAGCTGAGAGACAAGGGCTAAACACAAATGTGACTCTATGTTATCCTAATTTTGAGGATAGGACAAAGTTAAGAAAATGTCCAACTGCACAGTATTTATCAGGTTGCTAGCAGTACGGATTGCGTTATTTAAAACTCATGGATGAGTTGTAAACAGCACTGGGTGAAACCTAGAGAGAAATGAGATGGTTAACCCCAGCATCCTCAAAACTATTCTCAAACCAGTTTGGCCCATACAGCAAATGTATGGGCTCACGTAGCTGGAACGAGCAGGGATTTGCACCACATCACACCACAGGACAGGGCCAGAATGTTTTATCTTGTGTTATTTTCTCCAGCTCCTGTAGCAGTGGAGAAGCCTCTGCCAAGGGTGCAGGCAGAGATCAGAACCCCCATCTCAGGAGGGCCTGATAAGCCTGGACATCAGGGAAGGAGGAACAGAGAACCCAGGAATATTGGGCATCCAGACCAGACAGTCTGGTTACAAATATCCTACTGCCAGAGGATAGGTCGCCTTTAGAAACCACTAGCTGAGGGGATGGGCAGAGTCCCTTTGACCAGTGCTCCAACCATGGGACTAACACTGCTGGGCTGAATGAACCTCTTGGAAGCCGAAGGGAGTATTAAAACCCCTCTAGACCCCTAAATCTAGCTCTGTGTTAGAAAGATATAGAAGTGGCTAGGACCCCTAACCTGTGTTCTCCTCCAGTGACCTACCACTTCCAAGGGTTCCTGAGAAAGAGGGACAGAGGAGTTGCTCTAGCCGAATTCACAGTGTACCACTCTAAGGTTTTGGTCCAAAACCCCTGTGTGGCCAGCCCCAGGGAGCAGGATTCCTTTGGCAGGGCCTAAAGACAGACTCAAGCCGAGCTCAGCTCCAGCAGCTCCATAGCCCTTTTCCCCTTTGGTCTTGACCCATTGTTGACCTTGAGGGCCTTCTTACTCTCCCCTTAGCCCAGAGCCACTGGCCTAATCCAGGTACCCCAGGTCTCCCTGCATGGGTGACACCTGAGTTGGTTCCTCCCTGGCTTTCCATAGGGGAGAAGTGTCTTCCCAGACAGAAGAGACTGTAGGCTTCTCTTACCCCAGTAGGCAAGCTATAAAACAGTGTTCAAGGAAGGTCGTTTCAAAGGATGACACTGCAGGTCAGGGAAAGCCAGACAACAATGTCTCATGCAAACCAGACCCTTGAATGCCTATGCCATCACAAAAGCTCGACTTCCTAGTACCTACACCTTTGCCATCCTCCTCTGGGTAGAGGGGTAGGTAAAGTGAGGGGCCTCACTGGCCTCAGCCTCTGACCCTTTAAACTTTGCCTTCCCACCCACCCCCCTGCCTGCTCTGGTGTCAGAGAATGGATGATCACCCGACAGGAACCTGCATCTTCCGCCATGACCAGCAGGAGAGTCTCCCTTTCTCTCTTTTCTCTCTCCATCTCTCTTTTCTGCTCCAAAGGAGTCTTGTATAATATGATGTTACCATGGGAGTTATACCCCATCACCTTTGCTGTATAATGTAATTTAATCAAGGGAGGATATCCCATTGTCAACTTGGGCTGGTATAACAAAATACCACAGAAACAGTCACTTCTGCAGGCCTTTCCCGACTGCCCCCTTCCCATCTTGCCCCCCACCTTTTGATTCTGGCCAGGAAATAATGCAGGAATCAGGTCTCTGAGTCTCTGAGTATGCCTGTCCACTCACTTCCGGCATGCAGCCACACGTGTGATAGAGGCCACAGCCAGACCGCACATCCTTCTGTGTCTCCTCCCTTGAGGGCATTTCCACTCAAAGCCTGCGGTTTTGCAAAGCCAGGATTTTGTTTCTCTATTCCATTTAATTAACAAGTGAGGCAGAAGGGTGCTTTCTCAAGTGTAATGACTGTTCTCAGTTAGCACCATCCAGCAAATGACTTCTTAAATTGAAGACCAAAAACACTCAATTTTCTAGATATTTACTGTCACGTCTACAGCAACACAGCTGCCACTGAGCGTGTGATTCCCAAGGCTCATGCTGAGACGGGAGGAGACGCCAGTCTCCCAGTGCTGAGACCTCCAAACAAAAACAACAACTGCCTGTCAGTCTCCGGGGCTGGCAAGACCATGGCCATTAGCCCAGGCACTCCTGCTTGCATTCCAGGGCAGCCTGATCCAGACACCAGGCACAGCTGCCTGCTAGGAAAGGCAGGAGAAAGACATCTGATCCATGAGCAGAGAAAACACTCACCTCCTTCCAGTAAAAAGGCTGTGAAAATATTGTCCTGGCTAAGAAGAGGTCAAAATGTTTCCTTGCAGGAGAAATGGTGCATTCAAAACACAGAAGTCAGTGTTTCTTCTTAGCAGGAGGCTTTGAATGGAGAAGGAAGGCTGGGTTCAGAGGTTAAACTGTCTACCTCCATGGAAAACACATGCCTTGTTTCTGGATTTCTGTACGGCTGATGGGAGAAACAGAAGGTCTCCTGGTGTCTCTGCTGGTGGAGTGATGACCCATATCACCTCCTCTCTGTGGCATGGAGTAAGAGCATTCTCTATCAAATGAGGATTGTCGGGAACCTCAGAATGCCTGAGCTGCAGCTACCGCTGGGGGAGGCAATGCCATCCACAGGGTGTTGTGAGAACGCTGACAGTACTTTAGCCTCAAGTGGACTGGAGCCATCTCCTACAGGGTGGGCTCCAAGGATGTGACTGAAATGAGGGCTCACACCCCAGGAAACGCACATCAGTGCCACACAGGCCATGTACCCACAGCAAAGACCAGTGTAGCTGCTCTCAGCCCAACATCTATTCCCCACAGTTATTCCTCTGTCCAGAATTCTTCTGCAGCTTTGCCTGTGTGGCTGTCATAGCTATAGGTGACAGAGGCCCATTCGCATCTACTTTAGGTAACACATTTCCTTCCACTGAAGTTCTCACCAACCAGGATGCTACAGCCCTACAGGCCTGTGGGACTTACCACATGTTACTCCCTATGCCTGGAAGTCTCCCCTTACCTCTTCATGCCCCACTGCTAACAGGCCAACTCCTGCTTTGGGAACCCAGTGTTTCAGAAACTTACTGGGAGCCCTTGAAGACAAATACCATGTCTTACATATCTACTCCCCTACATAGGGTGTCACACTATACCAAGCGGTGCTGGCTTAATAATCATTTGCTAAATGAATGAATATCAATGTATTAGTTTATAATTGCTCTGTTAATAAATTACTACAACTTAAGCAACTTAAAACAACACACATCTATTATCTCACAGTTTTTGTGGTCCAGGAGCTTGGGCACAGCTTAGATGGCTCCTCTTCTTAGGGTTCCCCAAGACCACAATCAAGGTATCAGCTAGATGGTGTCCCTTTCTCGACCTGGGGTTCTCTAGCACGCTCATGTGGTTGTGCAGAATTCAGTTCCTTGTGGCTGTAGAACTGAGGGGCTTCTATAGGCCACTCCATTTTCCTGCCATGTTAGGGAATTAATATTATAGCAGCTTGCATCTTCCTTCATGACCAGCAGGAGAGTCTCTGTCCCTCTCTCGTCTGCTACGAAGAAGTCTCATGTACTATAATGTTACCATGAGAATTGTATCCCATCACCTTTGCTATACATTGTAATTTAATCAAGTGGGGACATCCCATTGCCATATTCTACTGCTTAGAAGTAAGTCACGGGTTCTGCCTGTACCCTAGGGCATGACTCACTGGGGCCACCTTATGGTGGTCTGCCGCAGTCAGCAACTCAAAATGAGAAACAATAATAAAGAAAAAACAAACATTTACTGAGCTCTTGTATATGCCAGGCTCTGTTTTAAACTCTCTACAAGCATTATCTCGTGAATGAATGAAGTAAAGAACCTGAGGAAGGAAGTAGAGAGAGAGCCTGGATATCCTATCTGGATACTATGATGTAGGAGAGAACAGGGGAAGGAGTGAGAAAGCAACAGCTGCCCTCCTCACTAAAATATTCCCTCTCCCTCCACCAGTCACGGTGACTCAGCTTCAAACCAACTAACCACAAATCTTTATAAATCAGCTCTTATCCTATGAGCAAGCCCCATGCCATGACCCCAGGTCCTTTCTACCTGACACAGACCCTCTAAATTCCATGTTCTGGGCTGTCTGCTAAGCGGCTGTATACTGCCCAAGCCAGGCCCCACAGCCTCTTTCTCCACAGTTGTGGACACTGCAGGCCATCCCTTCTTGCTTCTCTGTCCCCCAGTCCTGGTTCCTTCCATGTCTGTCTCCTCCTCTCTGGTTGATCACCTTTGGCCAGTTCTTAACTCTTGCTATTGTCCCAAGATCTGTTTCTAGTCCAGCAGTGCTCTCATCCTATACACCTCCCAGAACCTCCTTCCTACCCCCTGTGAACATAGCTGACCCTATCGCTTCAACCTTCACTGCTTTCTAGTGACCTAGAGGCCTTTCACCCCCAGCCCCCTCCCACGGAGCTTCAGGCCCACAGATCCAACCACCACGTAGGATATTCCACAAGCTTCCCACCTCAGCATGAAAAATTGAATTCATCGACTTTTCCCCAAATCTGCTCCTCCATCTTCTTCCCTGTTAATGAACAAAACACCTCAGCCTCTTTCTCACTCTGCAATTCTCCTCTCCCCACCATCAAATATATTCCACCTCATCCTGCTGATTCTACCTGTATAACATTTCTCAGTGCTTCTCCCCATCTCTGCTCCACACTATCCTCCATGATCTATCCTACTCTGTCGCCTCAGTGGCATGTTTTCTCACCCCATCCATTTACCTGGAACCCTGCCCTCCAGCTACACTGAATCACTTTCCATTTTCTGAAGGAACCATTTTTCTTCTCCCATCTAGCACTTTATCTTAAATGTTCTTTCCACCTGGTACATCTCCCTTCGTGTGCTCTTCTCTGACTGGCTAACTCATACTTGTCTGTCAAGACTCTGCTTAGGTGCCACCTCATCCAGGAAGCCTTCTTGGACTTCTCCATGCAGATTCCACTGCCTTCTCTGGGGCTTCCAACTCCCCGTGCTACCTCCACCAGTTCTCATCACACAGTTCTGCCATCCTCCGTTCACTCATCTGATCTGTAAATTCCTCGAAGGCAAGATCCTGTGTCCACAGGTCCTGGCTCATAGTGAACAGTGACAAATGTGGACTGGCAATGGTAACAAACAAATCACCTGCCACCCACCTGCACCTCCAGCTGTCACCTGTCCATTTTGCCTGCACAGCCACCCCCATAAGATTTGTCTTAAGACTGTGCCCTGCTATTTCTAGCCCAGAACTTGAGGCTATGACCCTACTTGTCTCCGTCCATTTCAAAGATATTGATTTCACTTGGCTCCAAGGGTGGTGGGCCAGGAGAGTATTCTGTAAGAGGCTAAATAAACACAGCTCTCCTCCCCTGCCCCCACCCCGCCAAGACACACACACTGTGGCCGCCTGTCTGCAGCATTCATGTGGCAGGTTGCTCCCAGAGAATACTTGGAAGCTACTACTAACAAGAATTTACCTACTCTATTCTTTGGCTCAGTCTGAACCTCCAAACTCGTCTGGCTTCCACTCCCTCAACCGAGTATAGCTGATGGTCCAGCCCTTTGCTGGGTACTGCAGGGAACTTAGCAAGAATAAAGTCAAAAAACGAAGTGTAAATGGGTAAAAAAAAAAACTATTTGAACTTTTTATCACAGACAAGAAGCTAATTTCCTAACATAAAATGATAACCCAGAAACCAGGAAGAAAAAAGACCAAAACAAATCCCCAAAAGTGAGGAAAAGGGTAAGGTCTAGGAACATTTTAAAGGAAATGGCTCTTGAACATTTAGAATGGTGTTCAGCCTCATTTACATTTAGAAATGCAAAATGAAAATTATAATGCCATATCTCACTGGATTGGCAAAGATCACAAAGTTTGATCACATTGTGCTGATGGAAGTGTGAGGAACAGACACTCTTGTGCACTACAGGTAGAAGCAGAAATTGGCACACTAGTAATGGAAAGTAGATCAACCGTGTGTATCAAAACTGGAAATGCTGACAGCACCTCCTCTTCTAGAAATCTATCCTACCTGTATACATGCACACAGCAACATAATCCATACCAAATTGTTTGTTGCAACATTGTTTTTGGTGGCAGAAGACCACACAACTTATATATCCATCAATAGGAGATTGGACTAAATAAAGTATGGCATATACATGCAAAGGAATGTATACAACTGCAAAAACAATGCATGAAATTTTTATGTACCAATATTGAAAGTTATCCAGATATATATTTTATGTATGTATCCATATATAAATGTGTGCTTGTGTGTGTAGATATACATACGTACACACTCATTGCTTATATTATGCATCAAATATCTCTGGAAGACAGGGGTAGGGGAGAATTTTTCTCTCACTTCCTGCTTCTGTTTCTTGCTCATATATTTGTCCCATTCTTCTCACCCAACCCATGATTCCACTTCTCTAATCAGCTAGGAGTCTTTGCCATCGACTGGTTATAAAGATGTTTAGTGGGAAAGGCAAGCAGCCCAAAATCAGGGTTAGTTGCCTTGGCACAAATGATGATACGTCCCCAACTCTGCTGTAACCTTAAATGTTCCACAGGGTTCCATCCACCGCTTCTGCTTCTCTCATTCCATACATTACTTCACAGGCTCCCCTTCACCTGCGTGGCTCCAACTGTCCATCATCACTGAGCACACCCAGAGTGCTACCTCCAACTTAGGCCCCTCTCCTAAGAGTGTGTATTCCTGGATGCCTTCACACATCTGCTTGACAGAATCTCCTCTCCCAACCTGGAACCTGCAGGATATGGATCAGGGAGCTCAGATAAAAGACTGAGCACTGTCAGACTGTCAGCACCATCGGAAGCACCCTCCCTCTAGCGCCCCGTGTCCTATCCCACACCAAATCCTGCAGCTTTGACTTCACTCATGTTCTCAAATATGTCTGTCAGCCCCAATCCAATGCCTGCCTCCTGCTTTTTGACCTGGACCACTCTAAGAGCTTCTCAATAATTATTCCTGCCTCCAAGGCCCTCCTTTTTTTCAAGCCACCGTCCACATTGCTGAGAGAGAGAGTTTTCTAAGATTCAAAGTTAACTTGGTGAAACCCCCTGCATAAGTTCTTTCAATGGTTCCCCATATTATTTTTTTAAATTCTACTTTAAGTTCTGGGACACATGTGCAGAATGTTCAGGTTTGTTACACAGATAGACAAGCGCCATGGTGGTTTGCTGCGACTATAGACCTGTCATCTAGGTTTTAAGCCCTGCATGCATTAGTTATTTGTCCTAATGCACTCCTTCCCCTTGTCCCCCAGTCCCCCCAACAGGTTCCGGTGTGTGATGTTCACCTCCCTGCATGCATATTCTTTAAACTACAGTGTATTAGTTTATTTCTACACTGCTATAAAGAAACACCTGAGAGAGGGTAATTTATAAAGAAGAGAAGTTTAACTGGTTTGTGGTTCTGCAGGCTGTACAGGAAGCATAGCGTCTTCTTCATCTGGGGAGGCTTCAGGAAGCTTTCAGTCATGGGGGAAGGCAAAGGGGAAGCAGGCATCTCGCCTAGTGGGAGCAAGGGCAAGAGAGTGACAGGGGAAGTGCTACACACTTTTAAACAATCAGATTTCATGAGAATGCACTCACTATTGACAGGACAGTACCAAGAGGGACGGTGTCAAACCTTATCCATGAAAAACCACCCCCATGATCCAATCAGCTCCCACCAGGCCCCATCTCCGACACTGGGGATTACAATTTCAATATGAGATTCGAGCAGGGACACAGATCTGAACCATATCACACACTGTGAATTCATCCATATGTCTTTCAAGGCACTCTGTGATGGGATTCCCTCCATCGCTTCAGCCTCATCTCTGGCTCACGCACACATAAACTCTCATGCACACGCACACACATCACATTCACGTGACATGATTATTAGGGCCTGCTTTATGCCAGGTACTGCTCTTTGTTCTGGGGACACAGCAGTGAACAAAACAGACAAACTGCCTTCTCTGAAAGGACAAAAGGCACAATTAAAAGATAAACCATCCAAGAATGCAAGACAATTGCAGATTTGACAAATGCTCTAAGAAAATTACAGGCCGATATGACAGAGTACCAAAGGATCGGGGCTGGTGGGAGACACTCCTTACATGGACAGTTAGGAAAGGCTCCTCTGACGAGATGAACTGTGAGCTGACCACACATAGGGCACCCACCACATCAAGCATCTCAAAGTGCCACTAGACATCATACTGGCTTGTGCATTCCTACTATTTATTTTGCCTGAAATGTCCTCTCCCCTTCTCCAGCTCCATAATTCTTGCTTATCCTTCAAAACTAATGTACGATATCAACTGTGCCAATAGCAACTCTTTCTTGACCCCCAAGATGAACTGGAGACCCCTCCACTGTGCTTGCATGGCTCCTCTGCATCCGTATATCACAGGCTTAGCCCCCAGAATATAATTTCCTATGTACTTGTCAGTCTATCCCACTGGATAGAAGTTGCTCCAGGACCAGGCCAGGGTTCACAAAGTCCAGAGCACCAGGCTGAGGAGTCTGGGCTTGCTAAGGAGGGAGCCCATTGTAAAAGCTGGAGCCATGGGGTAGCAAAATATCAGAGAAATATATCTCCATTCTGACCATTTTTGACAGCTCGCTTTATTGGCTAAAAGAAAGATTCACTTGATGAACTCTGGGCCTGAAGATGCTTAAAAGATAAATATTTTTGAAACAGAGAAGCTACCCTTTCTACCCTGAATTTGAAAAAAATCAAAGCCTTTCTTTCATGTCAGTTTAAAAGATTTATAAGACCTACTGCTTGCTGCGTCTCTGGGTAGATGTTGCCTGTGAATGCATTAATGAGTGGTAAAGAAACCTCATAGCGATGTGGTAAGTATGTGCCACCAGACACCAGACCACTGTCTCATTGTGACCTTTGCCGGGGGTGGGGGCTGGTTCCTGGGGCCATCACACACAAAATTGGCAGCATCAAAGCTCTTGCACAAGCCTTTGCAAGCAGCATCTTGCTATAAATAAGCCCTGAGCTTGGAGCTGGGGAGACCTGGACCCCGGTGCCTCAGTACACTCACGACCCCAGATGTGTCAAGATTCACTTGGATCCAAGTGTCAAGAACCCAACTCAGACTGGCTAATACAAAAATTACTTTATAGGCTCACAAAACTGCCAAGCCCAGTGGTATGTTTGCCTGCAGACCCATGCAGATCAGGAGCTCAAACAGGCTTGGAGGACCCAGGCTCCAGATCCCTCCGCTTTGTCTACCTCCATGCTGCTGTCACTCTCATCTGGGCTCCCTGCACAAGTGATCCCCAAGACTCTAGGCTTCCATCCCATCAGCTTAGCAAATCCAGAAGAAAAATGAGGCCTTGTTCTTAAGAGTTTCCTCACAAATCCCAGGAGTAATTCTGATTAGCCAGTTTGAGGTTATGTGATAACCCCCAAATCAGGAAGTTCAGGTCAGTTCCAGCCCACCAAAGTGCATGAGAGTTCAGAGGAATGCATCCTCGAGGAAAATCACAGCAAAGCCACCTTATAAGAGGGGAATGGGAACTAGACCAACAAAAGTGAGAAATGCCCACTATCCTGGACAAATCACTGCACCTCACTGGGACTCAGTTTTATCACATACAATGCAAGTGTATCTATAATACGAGTGATTGGTCTACCCTGGGCAAACTCTAAAATTCTTTGAAATAGCCAAAGAATTATATAAACTAAAGGCTGAAACAGATTTGTAGAAATGTTTTAGTGGGTCAGACCTAATGTTTTACCTAGGTGTATTGAGGTTTCAGGAAAGAGGTAGAGAGATGTCAGGAAGTACAACCATGTCCCCTGCCAAAATCCCCCATAGAGCCAAACCCAGCATGGAGGGTCTGACTCCAAGGGCCAAGTGGTGACTGGCTCCCTCCTCACATGGGTTCGGCCCCAGGCTCAGCACCTTTGGGCCTGGAGCAGTGCTTCTCAGCTGGGAATGATTTTGCTGCTAGGGGAAACTCAGGAAATTCTAGAGACATTTTTGATTGTTGTGATGCAGGGAGGAGTGAGAGGTAGAGGCTGCTACTGGCACATGGAAGGTAGAGAGCAAAGATGCTGCCAAATACCCTGAAGCACACAGGACAGCTCCCATGACAAGGAAGACTCTGGTCAAACGCATTCAAAGTGCTGAGGTTGAGAAACCCGAGTCTAGAGGGAAATGTTGCAGAGCACCTGCTGTGTTCACCCAGGCCTTAGGTGTAGTGAACCCTGTAATTTACACACAATTACAATTCAAAAAAGTCACTGTGTCTACGGTGTGGATAATGGCTTGCAAAGGGGCATGAGAGGAGGGGCAGGGGACACTACTTAGAAAGCAAATGCCATACTCCAGGTAAGATCAGGACTGGCTTCTGGGCGTAATGTGACCTTTACAGTCACACAAGGCCCCACACTCAGAAGGACCCACCCTTGGTTTAATGCTGTCCTCTCACTGCCTTGAAATCCTTAATAACTGTTGAGCAAGGGGCCCTGCATTTTCATTTTGCACTGGGCCCTGCAAACGGTGGAGCCATTCCTGGATGAGAGCTACACGGGCCTGAATCAGGGCAGAGATAAGGGCTTGAACAAGGTCAGCAGCAATGAGGACAGAGGGACCACACCCTCACTGGGAAAGCACCACCCACTTTTCTACCTCCCCAAAGTCATGGGCACCGGTGAGTTCAAAACAGGGGCCACAGTTTCAGAAAGTTGGTTGTTGTAGGTCTAGTACAATCATGGTAGACCGAATGAAGGGGTCCAGAAGCCAAAGAAATGCATGGCCTTCCACTGGCCAGCTGGAACAATACTCCCATTCAATAAGGGATGGTTCTTGCCCACCTGGCATACTTTGGAAGAGAGCAGGAAGGAACCCGTGCAGCACCTGTGAGCAATGAGAAGGCTTATGGCTTTTAATGTTGAGAAATAAGAACACATTTCTCTCAATGTCCATAGGCTGAATGCTGAGCAGCAGCACCAAAGCGGTTCCCGGATGGCAGGCTGGACTCGGGCATGGTCGATAATCTCAGATTTTTCAGGGAGGGCTATGGGGTAGTCATTATGAGCACAGACTCCAAAGTCAACTGCATCTAAGTTTCCAATCACTCCACCACTATTAGTTCTGTGACTCTGAATAGTTTATTAAACCTCTGAGCCTCCATTTCTAGGAAATGAAAAACCAATAATACCAACTGCACAGAGGGGCTGGGTGAATCAAACGAGATATCATGCTTGAGAAACTCTTAGCACGTTGCCTGGCCTTGAGCCTTAGTCTGCTCAACCACAAAGCCAGGATATAACTTAGCCACTCTGTCACAATGTGGCTGGGAGGATTCAAGCAGATGATTCACAGGTAAGTATAAGGAGTGTTTGTTTTTGTTGTTGTCATCACGGCTTGGGCTCCCTGACTCAGACCATTCGTCCTGAGATTGATCTCCATGATGAAGCTGATCCCACTGGGCAGATGTCAGAGGAGGTGCTGGCCCTGCCCATGGAGGAGAATCCCACCTCCAGCCCAGCATCCTAAAGGAAGCTGTGTCCTTTCATCTATGCCCCCATATGAGGAAGCATATATTTTTCTCAATATTTCCCTTGGTGACACCCAGAGGAACCCAGACTCGATCTATAACCCTCTTCTTTATACCACAGTCAGCACTCTGAAGACTGCAGTGTTTGGGAGTTGGGGTGTGTGTGTGTGTGTGTGTGTGTGTGTGCACATGTACTTGTGTTGAGGGAGAGCTTTTCTAAATGACCAAGGGGTGATGGTACATATTTGCTGGAAATGTTTGTCACTAGCAGACAACCACCAAGGAAGCATGAGCTCTGTTCTTCACTCCCTGCCCCGCACAGTGGCCAGCTCAGGATTACTGACCATTCCTTGTCTTTTGGACATGAGCATCTGAAACTGTTCTAAATAGTGTAAAACAACAAACTGCCCTCCAGCAGCTGCAGAGGTCACCATTAGACAGAGAAGGCATTTTTGAAATTTCTCACAAGGGAAGTAGGTTAAAATCTGGAGTGCTCACAAGAAGGAGACAGAGATGGAAGGTGCAGCCTCAGCGTCCTCATCCCAGTTCTTTCAGCATGGCTTATGCCCAGCCTGAGAGGAGGAGGGCCTGGAAAGCCAGCTGCGGACATTATTACCAGCAATAATTTCGGAAACAGCCACTGTTTTTGAGAACCCACTATACGCCAGCCACCATGCAAGTACCCTGGTTATGCATGACCTTTGTACCAATCCCACAGGCGGGTGAAGCAGGAAGGACACAGGCTGTGAGGGTCAACAGGCTGAGTCAGAGTGCTGCTCCACCTTTACCTGGGTGAGCATAGATGGCCATTTAAGCCTCTGAGGCTCAGCTTCTTCACCCATGGAATAAGAATGATGGCACTTTCCTCCCTCCAGAGCTATACCAGATACCCACCTTGTGCTTGTGGGAGTTGATTGTACACTTGTCTTTCCAACTCTGTGTTTAGCGATGTCAAGTGGCGGGTTGAAATTAGCCATGTTGGAAATGTTTACGTCACAGAAATTGGCAAACCACAAATCAAGGCTTGGTTTTTTGAGAGAGAGAGCTACCTATTAAACATTTATCAGCACACCACTGTCTACCTCGTACACATAGAAACGAAGGGAAATTATGTCTTTATAGCTGTCTGCATAATGCCTGGCACATATGTGCTCAAAAGTTAATAACTATAATTATGTTTCATATTTTCATACAATGAAGCTGATGCTCAGAGCAGTTGCATAACTTACCCTTGGCCAGGGAACTGCTGCCATGTGGCAGAGACCGGCTGGTTCTGTCTGTACCACTATCCTCCCACTGCTCCGCAGAGCCCCTCAGGCAGAGGTACAGGTGAGAGTGGCAGAGAGGAGGAAACAGTGTTCACCAACTTGGTGACTCTTGGATGGAGGGGCAGGAGGGGTAGCAGAAGGGGAAGATTTGAGCATATCTGGAAGGACAATGGACTCAGAGAGACCAAAAAGCCATTCCAGGATGGGGAATGAAGTGAGCAGAGGCGCAAGAACGGGAGTGAAAGCGGCCCGTGGCCAGGTGAGGGTGTTTGCCCTCCTCCTACAGCCAGGACACAATCCAAGCCAAACTTTGACTTCTTTGTAGTTCTTTCAATGTTGGCAAAGTTCTGGAGCCTGCAACAGTCTGCCTTCAAACTTACACTGCCTTCCACTTAGTAATGCCATCCTCCCAAAAGCCACTATAATGTGCTCATCCTTCTTGGAGTCTCTCAGACAAGCAGCTCCAACTGTTTCTGAGTTCTCCTTCATGTCCCATTTTGCACCATGCAGTTAGCACACGTTTAGGATTAAATACAATAAAACCTAATTCTATTTAATGATAAGTAGTGAAGTTTTTTTGAAAGTCATTGTTTTTATTAGTCATAGTAGTAGATTTATGGACCATCTTTATCATATTGTTTAATTCTCCCTGTGAGGTTGGTGTCATCACACCCATAGGAGATGTGAGGAAAATTAAGGCTCTGAAAAATCCAGTGACTTGACTAAGTAACCTCAGCTGGGAGGTGGCTGCAGCAGGACTCAAATTCAAGTCTGTCTGACATCAAAGTGCTCATTCTTCGCACCATGCAATTCACTCTTTCTCTGTGGCCTGTTTTGGTACACATTCAACTTCCTGTCAACAGCCCTGATGCTGCAAACCCCACCCCTGGAAACCTGCAAAGAGCCCATAATGCACACTCTGATCAAATGTTGCTCAAACTAGCAGCAGCATTTGGAAGGTACCTCATGACCTGTAGGGTTGCTCCTAGTGTGAGGCACTGCTGAGTGGGAGCAAACGATACTTGTGTCCATGCTCACTGCGTTGTTGGGGATTTAGTCTCAGCGACTTGGGAGTATTAGGCTCCCAAATGCTGCCAGCTCTGAGCAGCAGCTCCAGTGATTTCAGGAATTTGCTGCTGAGACATAGGAGGCTGATGGGAGCAAGGCAGCCTGGGCGGGGGCAGGCATCCCAGGCCTGCCTCCGCCAGTCACACCAGAGAAACAATCAGAGGACGTGGGCTGAGATAACGAGCAGATGCCCACGAGCTCCTTCGGTCACCAGACAGCTGGGCCTAATGAAAAGCCTACGTGCCCAGAATCGGAAGAAGAGTTCTCCTCCTGACTACTAATGCGACTGCATAACCTTGAGCAAGGCATTTACCCAGAGGTGTCGGGCTCCCTGGCTGTCAAGTAGAAATAGTAACACCTACCAGGTCTACCTCATGCAGTGGCACTGGTCATTTCAATCAGGGTCTTTCTCAACTCTCAGCTCTTCCAGGAAGCAACTTATTATTATTCTACCATAGTGTTTTCTCCCATCTCTGAACTTCTAAAGAATTTGCTCAAATATTCTGGTTATAAACATACTACATGATCATTGGGGAAAATGTAGAAAATACATAAAGGAAAACAACTTAAAATTATTCATAATTCCATCATTCATAAATGTTTTTAACATTTTGTTGTCTGTCGTGTCGTACGTATGTAAATGGTTAAGATCACTTTCCACAGTTTGCATTTTTTTAATTTAATGCTATATCAGAAAATTTAATGTTATTAAAGATATCTCTGTAAGCATGCATTTTAGTCTGTAAAATATCTCATTGTATGCAAGGGCCAATCTATTTAATCCGTCCCCTATGGTTGAACATTTAGAAGGCTTCCAGTATTTTGATATTATAAATCCTATTTCACAAACATCTTTCTTCATAAAGCTTTTTTGTTCCCCATCTCTGATCATTCACTGAGACAGATTTCTGGAAATGAAACATCTAGTCAAAGGGCAGCAGCATTTTGAAGGCTCTCGTGGCACACAGAAATGTCGCAGCGATGCTCCTTGCCATCAGCAATGTGGGCTAGGCAAACCTCCCACAGTCTTTCCATCAATTGACTACTATCTTTCTTTAAAGTCTTATTATTCTGATTCAGATAAAATAGACTGTGACTGCTGCTTCATTCCGATTTCTTTAATTACTTGTTGGGTATCCTGCTCATTTCCATGAGGGGCTTAATTCTGCCTCCCAGATCTGCCTGTGTCTTCCATTGCATCAACCTGGACATCTTCTCTCTACTCTCCTGAGAGACAAGGCCTGAACCCACTGTAGTGTACTGCACCGAAATGCCTTCTCTGGCCCCTGTTTAGATGTTTCAGTAGGTTTCCATCACTTTTCCCCTCACCCAGTCTGTCTTGTGGTATCATTGGCTCTTTCCTCACTGACTCAGGATCTCAAAAGGCCTCCAGGACCGCATCACACAGCAGGATCTGGCAGCCAGGCGAGTGTATTATGATGGCTTATGAGCCTTCCCTCCTACTAGACAGAAAGCTTCTTGAGAGGCTCTCTGCATCCATTAGCTCTCACTGGAGGGGACACTATTCTCTACCTTTCCCTGGGTTAATGAGCCATGGCCCACAATAGGACTCTTCAATCCGAAACTCCCCCTAAAAGTACCAGTTAGGAGCATACATCCTTTCCTCCATTTCCCAGCCACTCCTGACTGTGTGTGAGATAGGAGAGACTGGCAGGAAGGGGCTGGGCATGTGCACATGTCAAGCCAGTCTCTGGGGCTCTGTCACGCGAGACTGCCTGCCCTCAGGATCCCCATCCTTTTCCATGCCTAAGACTATGAGGTGATCCTACCGAAGCAGGTTTCTCCCACAGCTTGTGCCAACGTCAGCACAGTTCAGAGACACTGAGGAGTAGAAATGCCTCAAATGACCTCAGATGCAGGCCTCTCTCTGCTCTCCAACCTCACCACCCATGATGCTGACATTTGGGTTTCTCCCTAACTAGCTGGTCCAGGAGTCATTAAGAGAAAGGAAAGAGAACTCTTGGCACCCCAGGTTCTGCAACACTCACAAAGGTGGCTTTGTGTAGGGAAAGGCCACACAGGTGGGCTTGCCACCCTCTTGTAGAACTAAGTGAGAGTGCTCTGGAATTAACAAATAAGTAATTTCTAAAATCCATGAAATTAACTTTTTATCTTAGACTATTGTTTCTCAAATTTATTTCTAGATTTTGTGGGCTATGATTGGAGTGCATATGTGAAAAATAAAACTTTGTGATCAATTTCCATTAGAAGAACTTTGTAAAACAAAGATAATAGGTTTGTTGCCTGCAAGACTTCTCAGAGCCTTTAATATACTAATACAAGTTGTGAATCTTCGAGAAAAGTTTGAGACGTGTTTCACAAACATCTTTGACTTCTGAACTCTTTACTGGTTGCCTCATACAGAACTAGGGTTCAAGATAGCATGACTTGGAACCCCACACTATGTCTCACATTCCCCTCCACCACATGTTTATGATAGTTCCCAGGAGACACGTCATAAACCTCTAGTAGGAAAGAAAGCTCTGGCCCAGTGTCTGCCTGAATCAATCCTCTTTCTACCCTAGTCTTAGCACAGGCCCTGGTGCTGAGTCTGCTTAGATAATATAGGGCAGAGTTCAGCAAACTTTGTCTTGTGAAGAGATAAATAAAAACTATTTTAGGTTTTGCAGGCCATACGGTATCTGTCACAACTATTCACCTCTGCTATTCCAGCTTGAAAGCAGCTATAGATAATAGGCAAACAAATGGGCATGGCTGTGTTCTAATAAAACTTTATGCACAAAAACAGACTGTGGGTCACATTTGGCCCATAGGCCATAGTTGTAAGGCATCTATGCTGACCCTTGTTGTAGGGCATCTCAGACTGGGGAGGAAGGGCCTCAGGGGACTGAGTCTGAAGAAGTAAGTTGTGATAGGGCAAGTCATGACAACCCCCCAAGAAGGGGTCCAGTGACCCACCCTTGGACAAGAAAGCTTTTCCCGAAGTCTGCCACAGTGCAAATGATGGGTAAATAGTCATTTTCCCTCCCTGCTTTGGGGTTCAGCAGGTATAGCTGCCTCCAATACTCAATGCTGCCACTGCGTGATCATAAAAGGTTTCTAAAACATGAAAGGCCCATGGGAAGCCACATGAGGCCTTGTGTGAAATCCCCAGCATTCCTGAAGAAGTGGATTTATTTAGGTGAACTGAGGGTCAGTGGCCTCGTCTGAACCAGGATGCTTAATTAGAGAGCAGCTGTTGCAAACTCAGGCAGGAGAGTAGGACCAAGTGTTTGCCTGCATTCCATGCGCCATTCTTACTCCTGGACCCACTGCAGGGGAATGTGCAGGGAATGCAAGGACTGCCAGCAATGTAACCCTCTGAGCACTGGGCCACATGGACTGAACAGGCTTCAGAGATAGCAAAACAAGCGCCATCATCTGTAAGTCAGGCCTTATCTTCCAACCTGTGATGGAGGAAACTATGTAGTACCATCACTCAGAAGCAAGGGCTTTGTCAGCAGCATGATAGGGCAAGCACTGAGGGGTGTGACTGTAGATAAAACCAGCTAGGAAAGCTTCCTGAGTGACTCAGAAGACCCCTCCTCACCCAGAAATTCATCCCTGGTGCCTGCTCGCAGCTAGACACCCATCACTTCTTTTTCTTTTTCTTTCTTTCTTTTTTTTTTTTTTTTGAAATCAAGTCTCACTCTGTCATCCAGGCTAGAGTGTAGTGGCCTGATCTTGGCTAACTGCAACCTCCACCTCCTGGGTTATTCTCCTGCCTCAGCCTCCTGAGTAGCTGGGATTACAGGCACTTGCCACCACACCAAGATACTTTCTTTTTTTTTTTTTTTTTTTTTTTTTTTGTATTTTTAGTAGAGACAGGGTTTCAACATGTTTGCCAGGCTGGTCTTGAACTCCTGACCTCAGGTAATCTGCCTGCCTCAGCCTCCTGAAGTGCTGAGATTACAGATGTGAGCCACTGTACCCTGCCACCCATCATTTCTTTAGGGGACCCCCAGTAGAACCTGCCTTATTGGGAGTCACTCAGAGTGGCTGGCAAAATATTAGTGAAATATTAGGGAAAGTTAGAAGATTATAGTCTCAAAACTTTTGGAAGGCCGAAAGGTTTTAATGGAATGGGCTGAAGGCAGCCAGTTCATTACGTTAGAACTTTAAGTCATATGGTAAAAGATAGGGACAATAAAAGCTTCCCCAGTGAAGTCTATTTACCCCACATCCCTTTGTCTCTACTCCAATTTGTTTGCTCATGTAAACTTCATGCTGGATAGCCCTCACAGGGGGAAGTCGAAGGAGAATTACCCGTTAATGGTGTTTATTCTGGGCCCTAGAACTAAAAGCTTTTATCATTCATAAAACCACTCTTTTAACCACGTTAATTATCCACACGCATGTTGACTTAGAACTTCTGTTATTAAATCTATACTGAATAAATGTGAGGAGGTACAGGGAGTCGTGGTCGGTTAGCTGCAATCGCCCTCTGAAAGCAGTTGATGACCATCCTTAGCCCACTCAAAATCACTGTACTGGGTGTGAGAGTGCATTCATTCATCTGTTGTTGAGTCAGGGTCTGCAGGACAGACCTCCACAGGTGATGATCAACGTCTCAGGTGGTGCCACTGACTTGATGGAGGTCTCATGCCTGATCATTGGCTTATCCATGCCCTGGAGCAGATGTCATC
Organism: Cacajao melanocephalus; assembly: GCA_963573385.1. NCBI lineage: Eukaryota > Metazoa > Chordata > Mammalia > Primates > Pitheciidae > Cacajao > Cacajao melanocephalus. Next base: position 50,446 of record CAUYLG010004760.1, read on the forward strand.
ATGACTGTACATCTTGGATTTCTCTGAACAGTCCTAATTTGAAGTACTCTGCCCCAGGTTTGCCATGAGTCCTAATCTGTCCCTCAGAAAATGTACAACAGTGTCCATATTTGGGGAAATAACTATGGTAACCCAAGGTATGACCAAGAATTTGGGAGCTAGTTCTACATAGAGAAGGCTTTCTGGGAGGTTCAAGTTGGAAGATGCAGAAATATTGAACTTCCTGGGTTATCTCAAGAATCAAGAAAGACTATGATACAAGATGTGCTGAAGAGGCCCTTGTTTGAGTAGACAGGGAATCTTGGCAGAGCACAAGAGCATCCCTTAAAAGTCTTTATTATTAATATACAAATGTTTGCAGGCAAAAACCAGTTGAGTGCCAAGAACTTCACAGTTAGCCATAGACAGATAAAACTAATCAAACCAGAGGCCTTTCCTCATTCTCTGAAACTGGCATGTATCGACTACAGTCTGTGCAGGAAGCCACTTCAGGGGATGCAGGGTGACCAGAGAACTTGCCCCTGAAGATCTTATAATCTGCTTAAGAAGTCATGATCACTGGGCATGGTGGCTCACGCCCATAATCCCAGCACTTTGAGAGGCCAAGGCAGGTGGATCACGAGGTCAAGAGATCAAGACCAGCCTGACCAACATGGAGAAACCCTGTCTCTACTAAAAATACAAAAATTAGTTGGGCGTGGTGGCAGGCACCTGTAATCCCAGCTACTCAGGAGGCTGAGGCAGGAGAATCACTTGAACCTGTAAGGTGGAGGTTGCAGTGAGCCAAGATCACATTACTACACTCCAGCCTGGTGACAGAGCGAGACTCTGTCTAAAAAAAAAAAGTCAAGTGGTAAAATTAAAAATTATATAATAATACAAAAGTCCAATGATACCTATACATCAAAATAAAAACAGAACTACCATTAGGCAGTATTTTATACCTGAATAGAGGTTAAACATCTTCATGAACTGAAAGAAGGGGAAGAGGAATAAGTTTTGACAAAGTCAGGGAAATTTCCATGCAGCATTCTCCATATGCCTCGGCTGGAAGAGATTTTCAAGTCCATCCAGCCAAGAATATAATCATTGGACATGAACTTCCTTTCTTAGCTATGGTAGGCACCATTAATAGGCCACGGAATTATTTTCAGCTAAGCCAAGAAACACACTGCTTCAAAAAGGCAGAGCCAGACAACCAGAAATATTACACAAAATGAAAATGCTATCACCAGGCCTTCAACCATAAAAGAAACAGGCACAGCAACTCGAGCAACCAAGGTCTCACCCAGGAGGTTAACAAGCGAGCCAAGGCTAGAGCTCCAGGCTCCTGCCTCCCAGTTCTGAGGCTTTTCTGATATTGGGCAGAGGCAGCAGGCTTCTCCAGTGTGTATCATGTTTTGGAAACCCCAGATCCCCCTTGGAGAATCTCCTTTCGTGTGGCTGCTGGAACTCTTCCTTAATAGAAACCCAGATCCTGAGAAGTCCCAGGGCAGTTCTCAGGATTGAAGAAGGAGCCTTCTTTTTTTCATTTGATATGCTTTTATTTTTATTTTATTGTGATAAGAACATTAATATGAGATCTGCCCTTTAAAAAATTTTTTAAACATACAATACAGTATTGTTGACTATAGACACAATGTTGTATAGTAGATCTAGAAATTATTCCTTTTTCATAAGTGAAGATGTATATCTAAGGCTTATAAACTCCTGATTTCTCACTATTCTCTGCCCTGGGAAACCACCATTCTACTCCCTGCTTCTATGCGTCTATTTTAGATACTTCATATATATAAATATATATCATGCAGTATTTGTCCTTCTGTGACTGAGTTCCCTAGTATAATATCCTTAAGGCTCATCCATGCAGTCACATATGGCAGGATTGAAGAAGGAGCCTTCTTGAGGGGTGACAGCTCACATCCCAGCACTACCCTACACGGGAAGTATGAGCCCAAAGAGGAAGGCGTCCCGTCATTCTGAGGAGATAGGGATATTGAGTACTAATGACACCAGAAGTGAAACAACTCTGTCAGGCTCTGTAAAACGGGGTTCAAATTAGCCCTAGGAGGTGGGAGGAGCTCCCATCCCTCAGCTGCTGAGAGTTGGCTGCAAATGGCTCCTGCTGCCCCTTTCTTCAGCAAGTTGCCCTCATCCCTGCCCAGAAGGTCACCCTCCTCCTCTCACCTGCTCACTGGGAGGTGGGTGTAGCGGTAGTATCCATTTGGAAGTTCCCTAGATGGAGCCTAAGAAAAATTAACTAGGCACAATTACGTGAATTTTGCGACTTCATATTTATTAAGTCAATGGCTCTAAAACTTGAGAGTGCATAAGATAGCCTGGGGGAGGGGAGGCTTTTTTAGAAATAGACCATTAAGCCTCATGCATAAGGAGAGTGAGGGGCTGTAGTGAAAACAGTCTAGCCCCAAACAAGGAATGCCTCAACAACAGAACTAGCTGCCAGTGGTTCCCACAGTAAAGGCCAAACTCCTAACCCATGACCTTCAAGGCCACCGACCTACATCCTTACTCCACTCTCTCCTTCGCTGTCTGTGCTCTTACCACGAGGAACTTAAGGGAGCCACATCAGGGCCCTCGCAGAAGCTGTTCCCTCTGCAGGGAAAACTCTAACCCCACTCTCAACCCAGTTCATTCCTATTTCATATCTCCTTTCAAGAGCCTTCCATGATACCGCCTTCCTATACCAGACTAGCCCCCACCATGAAAAAACACACTTGTGTGATGATATGTATGATGATATGTATGATGCCTGCCTCCTCTGAGCTGTAAACTGCCTGGAAGTATGGACAGTCTGTTTTTAATCACGGTTTTACCCTGCACCTGGTACCAGGCAGGCATCCAATAATAATTGTTTGACCAAGTGGCCTTGCCATTGTGCCATTGTTCTTGCATGTGGCATACCATTCCTACAATGTTTATTATCTACTGTGGTGTGTGCCAGGCCCAGGGCTAGGTTCTGAGTATATCAGGATGAATCAGACATCTGCCATGCTCTTTCTAGCATATATTGGACTGTGGATATTTGGCCTGTGGACACCAAGGCCTTTTAACATGACCTCTTGGAAATTTCAAAGGTTGAAACATACTCTCACCTAGGAATGGAGAGGAACTTTCATTCTAAGGCAAGGTAATGTAGCTAGGCCCACCAAGGATGTTCCCTCCTCCACTCCTCTTGTCATCACAAAAGGGTGGTTTAGGCAGATCTGTGGTTGTGCTAGGATGCTGGTAAAATTGGGACAGAACCAGCAAGTTTGGTTCCTAATAGCTTCATAAAATGCTGTCTCTCTACATCAGGCTTGGACTAGAACTTGCTTAAACACCTGTGACATATTAAATGCCAAGTGACAAAACCATTTCTAAGAATTCTTCCTGCTTGACAATGGTTTTTTTAAATTTTAAGCTGCCTTACACCATGACCATCCACAAGACACTTGTGGTATCACACACGACTGGTGCAATCCAAGTAATTTTACTATCAGGAAGTGTCTGAATCATTGTCCTTTCTCAGGTACTTTACAGCTCTTGACCACCTGATATAAGTAGGTTCATTTCTTCCAGAACCATAAATGAAGCATCTTTGCTAAGTATGAAATTAAGAAATAAAGGGTACAGTGCCCGTCTCCCCAGGCAGGATGGAAAGCTGGGAAGACGAGACTTGGGAAGACTACAGGAACTCTGGTGGACACAGGTGTGTACGTACCTCCCACCCACCAGGAACAGTGCCCTGTGAAAAGCTGGCTGCTGAGGCTGCTAGGAAGATAAACCCATAGCAGCTGAGGAATATGGGAGTGGGCAGGGACTTGGGCATCAGACTAGCCTCAGATGCCTCAGCAAAGGCTGGCCTTCTGGGAAAGAAGAGGAGGTGACTGCCTTTTGGATTAGAGGAGGAGGTGCAATGGGAAGGCCCCCTCTTACCAAACACCTGTCTCTCTGGCCTGTATCAGAGCCCAAAACTGCCCTTATACACTCCTTTGGGCGAAGGCTCCCAGGGTCTTTATTCAGACATTATCATGAAGTACACCAAGGGAAGTCATATTCTGGTAAACCAATGATCTTCAATTGTCTGCAGAGTAAAAACACCTAGGTATATTTTAAAAATCCAGGACCCAGGCCATGACAGATCTATTACATTGGAATCTCTCGGGCAAGGGCTCAGGCTTTTTAATTCCTGAGAGGATTCTAATGCGTACTCAGGTGAGAACAATACCTTGATGAAGATTAGTTTCTCAGGTAGGCACAGTCTAAGAACAAGGGGATGGCACACAGGTGTGGAGGAAGCAGCAGGGAGCCAGGTGCCCCATAGATATACTCACGGCTCACCCTCATCCGTACAACAGACATATTAATACTAATGAGGCTTTGTATGTGTGTGAAGTTTTTAGAGATTCCATATAAGATCGTGTAATCTTCATATAAAATTATGTTATCTTATGTAAAAAGTTACAATTTTACTCTTTCTTTTCCAATTTGAATGATTTTTATTCCTTTTTCTTGCCTAATTGCTCTAGCCAGGACTTTAAGTACTATGTCAAATAGAAGTGACAATTATAGTTAACAGTAATTTATTGTATATTTCAAAATAGCTAGAAGAGAATTGCAATGTTCCCAACACTCACACAAAAAAAATGTTTGCGGTTACAAATATCCCAGTTTTTGAGTATTATACATTGCATACAAGTATTAAAATATCACATGTACCCCAAATATATGTATAACAATTACATAGCAAGCCAAAACCACTAGTTTCTCCCTCCAATACCCACTAGAATGACATGTTATCAGAGTTAAAAACACCAAGAATTAGAAAGGATTTGGAGTAACTAAAATTGTCATATTTTAAGAAGAAAGAAAGAAAAATAAGCGGCAAGAGTGAGCATCCTTGTCTTGCTTCTGATCTTAGAAGAAAAGTTTCAGTTTTGTTTTGTTTTTTACCATTGAATATCATGTTAGCTGTGGGCTTGTCATATACAGCCCTTACCATGTTGAGATAAACTTCTTCTGTACCTGTTTGTTGAGAGGTTTTGTCGTGAAAGGATATTGAACTTTGTCAAATGCCTTCCCTGCCGCTATTGAAATATCGTGTGGTTGTTACCCTTGATTCTACTAATGTGGTATATCACATTAATAGATTTTTGTATATTGAGCCATCCTGACCTTCCAGGAAAAAATCTCACTTGATTATAGTGTATGTTCCATAATTCAGTGAAATTTTTTATGTGCTATTGAATTTAGTTTGCTATTATGTTCCTATGTTAGCTATTACATTTAATGGCAAAAAAAGAAAAAAAAACATGATTACTTTTGCACCAATCAAATGTAGTATTTTGTTGAGAATTTTTGCATCAATATTCATCAGGGATATTAGCCTGTGGTTTTCTTCCTTTTTTGTTTTGTTTTTCTTTTTTGATACAGGCTGTCACTCAGTCACTCTGTCACTCTGGCTGGAGTGCAGTGACATGATCATAGCTGACAGTAACTTCAAACTCCTGGGCTTAATTGATTCTCCTGCCTCAACCTCCTGAGGTTGTTTTTATTTTTTTTCCTGTTCACAATATAATGCTTTTTGTTCCTCTTTTTTTCTCTTGTTATCTTTGTGTTTCATTGATTTGTTTGTAGTAATATATTTTGAAGGTTTTCTTTTTTTATGTAGCTTTTATGGGTATTTTAGTGTATGGTGTATGTAATATATACCATAATCAAGTGGGATTTTTTTCCTGGAAGGTCAAGATGGCTCAACATACACAAATCAATTAATGTGATATACTGTATTAGCAGAATGAAGGATACAAATCACATGATCATCTCAATAGATGTAGAGAAAGCATTTGACAAAGTTCAATATTCTTTCAAGATAAAAATTCTCAACCAAACAGGTATAGAAGGAATTTACCTCAACACAATAAGTGCCATATATGACAAGCCCACATGTAAGATTATAGATAAATGGCTGGCTAAATTTTAAAATTTTCATAGAGATGGGATCTTACTATATTGCATGGGCTAGTCTCAAACTCCTGGCCTTAAGTGATACTCCTGCCTTGGCCTCCCAGAATGCTGTAATTACAGGCATGAGTAGTGAACCTGGCTCCTCTTTTCTTGTAGTTTCTGTCTGACTTTGTCATCATTGTAATCTTGGCATCATAAAATGAGTTTAAAAGTATTTCCTTGTCTTCAATTTTCTGGAATAGTTTGAAAAAGTTTGGTGTTAATTCTTTTTTAAATGTTTGGCACAATTTACACTTTATACAGATAAAATATTGACAGCAGCAAGAAAGAAGCAACTCTTCATGTATATAGAAGTCTCTATAGTACTCTAAGCACATTTCTCAGCAGACACTTTGCAAGTTAGAAGGAAGTGGAATGATATATTCAAAGTCCTGAAAGAAAAAAAAAAAAAACCCTGACAACCAAGAATACTACACCCAGAAAAAGTGTCCTTAAACAAATAAAGGAGAGACAAATAAAAGTTGAGGGAGTTCATCATCACTAGACTTGTCTTACAAGAAAGAGTTCTCCAAGTCGAAAATAAAAGATACTAAATAACAACATTAAAGCATATTAAAGTATAAAAGTCACTGGTAAAGGTAAATACATAGACAAATACAGAATACTATAATACTATAATGGTTATATAAATCTGTTTTAATTTCATAAAATAAAAGTATAAAAACTAAAAGACAAAAGTACTAAAAATAACTATAACTATAAAAATTTGTTAATGGATATGCAATATAAAAAGATATAAATTGTGGCATAAATAACATTAAATGTGGGAAGCATTAAGTGTGAGTTTTCTTATTTGATTGAAGTTATGTTGTTTTCAGCTTAAAATAGAATGTTATAAATGTAGGATGTTAAATGCAATCCTTATGGTCGGCACAAAGAAAATATCTATAAAAAATATGCAAAAGAAAAGAAAAACCCAAACATATTCTTACAAAAAAAAAAATCAATGAAACACAAAGGAAGGTAACAAGGAGAAAATAAGAGAAGCAAAAGCATTATAACATGAACAGAAAACAATTAACAAAATAACAAAAGCAAATCCTTCCTTATCAATAGTCTCTTTAAACGTAAATGGATTAAACTCCCCAATCCGAAGAGTAACTGAATGACTGGAAAAAAAAAAAAAAAGACCCAACTACATGCTATCTACAAGAGATTCACTTTAGATTTGACACACATAAATTGAAGGTAAAGGGTTAGAAAAAGATATTCCATGAAAATAGTAAACAGCAGAGAGCACAGGTAGCTATATTTAATATTAGACAAAAGAGATGTCAAGTCAAAACTATCACAAGAGACAAAGAAGGTCATCATATAATTATGAAAGGATCAATTCATCATGAAGATATAGCAATTATAAATATATATGCATGCAACATCAGAGCACCTAAATATGTACAGAAAATATTGGCAAAACTGAAGACAGATAAAGAGAGTAATGTAATAACAGTAGGAAACTTCAATACCCAGTTTGAGTAATGGACAGAAAATCCAGATTTGAATGATACTATGGACCCAATGGACAAACTAACATATAGAAAACATTTTAACCAAATGCAGCAGAGTATGTATTCTTCTCAAGTGCACATGTACATTCTCCAAGACATAGTACATGTTAGGTCACAAAATAAGTCTTAAACAACTTAAAAAGACTGAAGTCATACTAAATATCTTTTTCAATCACATGGATTAAAACTAGAAATCAATAACAGAAAGAGAATGAAAAAAGTCACAAATTTGTGAAAATTAAATAACCAATGGATCAAAGAAGAAAAAAGGTAAATCATAAAATATTTTTGAGATAAACACACAAAAAATAATATACCAAAATTTATGGGATGAAGCAAAAGAAATACTAATAGGAAAGTTTATAGCAATAAATACATATAAAAAGAAAAAAAAAGTCTCACATAACCTAACTCTATCAAGCTTGTCCAACCCATGGTCCATGGGCCACATGCAGCCCAGGATGACTTTGAATGTGGCCCAACACAAATTCATAAACTTTCTTAAAATATGATGAGAATTTTGTGATTTTTTTTTTCTTTTCAGTTTGGCAGCTATCATTCGTGTTAGTGTATTTTATGTGTGGCCCAAGACAATTCTTTTTTTTCCAATGTGGCCCAGGTAAGCCAAAAGACTGGACATCCTTGCCTAGATCTTAGGGAACCAGAAAAAGAACAAACTAACACCAAAAATAGCAGAAGGAAGGAAATAACAATGATTAGAACAGAAGTGAACTAGGGATGAGAGGAACAATAGAAGAAATGAATGAAACTAAGACTTCGCATTTTAAGAAGATAAATAAACTTGACAAATAAAATTTGTATCTAGCTTAGAAAAAAAAAGAAGACTCAAACAAAAATCAGAAATTGAAGAAGAGACATTGTAACTGATGCTATAGAAATAAGATCATAAAAACTGCTATGAACAATTGTATAACAATAAATTGGATAACTTAGAAAAACTGGATAAATTCCTAGAAACATACAACATATCAAAATTGAATTAGAAAGAAAGAGAAACTCGCACAGATCAATGATGTGTAAGAAAATTCCCTTGATTTTTGTTTGTCTGAGAAAATCTTTATTTCTCCTTTACTTTTGAAGGATAATTTCACGGTACAGAATTCTAGGTTGGTGGATTTTTTCTCTCAACACTTTAAATATTTTACTTCACTCTCTTCTTGCTCAAATGGTTTCTTTTTTCTTTTCCTTTTCATTGTAATATATCTAAGCTATACAATATGATTTTTCATATACATAGTGAAATGGTTACTGTAGTTAAGCAAATTAATGCTTACCCATTTTTTTGTGGTAAGAGTCCTAAAAATTTACTCTCAGCAAATTTTCAGTATGTGATACAACACTATTATTATGGTCTTCCTGTTGTTCATTCTCTAGACTTAACCATCCTACATATCTGCAACTTTCTACCCTTTGACTACATCTCCCCATCATCCTCTCCCTGCTACTCACCATTTTATTCTCTGTTTCTATGTACTCAGGTTTCACAGTTTCTAAGGATAAGACAGAGTCACATGTAATTCTCATCTTTGCTGATCCGTAAGTAAGGTGTTTTTTTCCTCTGGATTTTTTCAAGATTTTTTTCTTTAATTTTCTATAGTTTGAAAGTGATATGCCTAGGCATAGTGTTTCCGGCATTTAGCTGGCTTGGTGTTCTCTAAGCTTCCTTGATCTGTGATTTGGTGTCTGGGGAAATTCTCGGTCATTATTGTATCAATACTTTTTCTGTTTCTTTCTCTCTTCTTCTGGTATTCTCATTATGCATATGTTATGTCGTTTGTAATTGTCTCACAGTTCTTGGATATTCTATTCTGTTTCCTTTGTAAAATCTTTTTTTCTTTGCCTTTCGGTTTTGGAGGTTTTTCTTGAGATATCCTCAAGCTCAGAGCTTCTTTCCTCAGACATCTTTAGTCTACTCACAAGCCCATTAAAGGAATTCTCCATTTCTGTTAAAGTTATTTCATCTCTAGCATTTCTTTCTGGTTCCTCCCTAGATGTTCGGTTTCTGTGTACATTGCCCATCTGCATGATGTCTGCTTTTCTATTGGAGCCCTCAGCATATTAATCATAGTTGTTTTAAATTCCTATTGGATGATTCCAATATCCCTGCCATATCTGAGTCTGGTTTTAATGTTTGCCCTCTCTCATCAAACTGTGGTTTTTGCCTTTTAGTATGTCTTCTAATTTTTTCTTGACAGCCAGACCAATGGAGTGGGGAAAAAGGAACTACTATAAATGGACCTTTAGTAATGTGGTGGGAAGGTATAGGGGAAAGGGAAGTATTCTACAGCCCTGTAATTAGGTCTCAATCTTTTAGTTAGTCTGTGGCTCTGGACGGTGAGCTTCACCTATGTTTCTCAGTACCACCACCCCCCACTTTATAGTGGGACATGATAGCTAGAGTAGGCCATAATTGAGTATTTACCCTCTTCCATTGGGAAGATGAGTGGGGCTTGGGGTTCGGTATTTCCCATCCCCCATGTCAGTTAGGCTCTGATAAAAGCCCAGCAGGGTAGGCTCTAGTTAAGTAATTTCCCCTGAGGGCAGGCCTTCTTAAGAAGAAGGCATATTTCAAAATGCTTCTTTTCTTTCCTCCTGCTGAAAGCATGAGGGGATTTTTTCCCCCATATTTATGGAGAGAACCTGGTGAAATTCCAGCAGCTAAAACTCACTGTACTGCCGTGTCCTCTTGGAGTTTTTCTCTCAGGCCTGTTCACATGGACCCTCCACCAGCTCATCAATTATAATTCAGGGTGTCCTATCCTGGCACTTGCTCGTTCTGAAGCTTCTGCTACAGTAAGTTGTCACTCTCTGTGTTTACTTGTTGGTCTTTCCAGTTTGGAGGTTAGATGTCTGTTTTGTGAATTAATTATCTGACAGATTTTAAAAGCGTTGTGTATTTTTCAATTTATTCAATAGCTTTTTACTTGTCATTAGGATAGAATGGTGACTTCCCAGCTTCTTATATGACAGACAGGAAACCAGAAATCACAAAAGGACGTTTGCTAAAAAGAAGCCTCATATCTCTGGCTCCTTCAAAGCCCAAGAGAAGAGGCTGAGTGAGAGCTCTGAGTGAGGGATTGTCAGGAGTCACGGGGGCCTTCTGAGTGTGAGAGTCTAAATGGTAGGCCCCTTTATGTCCAGGGTAAAACCTGGGTATAAATCTGGTCTTCTAGGGAAAGGCCCTTCATTAGGCAAGCAGTCATTTAATTTCTTCTATGAAGGCAGAGTCTCACTTATACAATCAGCTTCGTTTTCTGTCACTTGGACAGGCAGCAATGAAATAGTGCTCCGAAAAATTACATTCCCAGCAATTTCAGAGCGTGCCATGAAGCATGCACTTAATTACTACTTCATACAAGTTTGATAAATGAGATGCAAAATATACTGCTACTTCCTCTGAACAATGTAAGGGGGCCTTATCTTAAGGGTCATTTTCTATAATCAAAAACATGACTAATGAGTTCAATTAAAGGATTCATTAACAGTAGAAAATGTTTAGAAACTAAAAACAAGCATCTTTACCTGGGAGTGTCAAGCCAAGTCACCTCAGCTCAAAGCCTGAGGGGCCAAGGTTTCAGAGGAGCTGGTTTCCGGGCTGTGCTCAGCTACCTGTGACCCCCCTGGAAGACCTTGGGCACATCCCAGGCCCTCCTTCTCCCTTATTTCTCCCAGCTGGGGAGTGGAGATTATACTTAACCCTTTGATTTTTATATGCTCGTTCTGGGGCCAAAGTTTACTACAAAAACAAGTCCTTTGCATTGGAACCATGGAGAGGCTGCTGCCCAGCAAGACACAAAAATGAATGGCCACATCCAGATCCAGATCCAGACAGCCATCCAGATGTCTGGTTTCTGAACACAGTGAAGCGAGTAGCATTGGGTGAATAGAGCAGCTTTCATCTTAAATGACTACTTCAAACCTCCATGACAAAGGAAGGCATAAGTGTATGTGCTTATTGGAACCTGTGTGCAAGTGTGTGCACGTGTTTATGAGTGTGCGTTTATGAGTGTTTATGCATAAGTGTGCATGAGTGTGTGAGTACAGATGTGAGTGGGTGGCTCTGTGAGAGTGTGTATGTCTGTATACATACCTACATGTATCAGTAGGTTTATGAATGTATATATGAATATACAGGTGTGTGTATGTACAAGTTTGTGTGAATGTGTGTGCATGTGTTTGTACAAGTATGTGTACGTGCTTGTTAAGTGCATATGTATGTGTACATATGTGAGGGTATGTATATGTGTATATATGTATGCAGCAGTGAATGTGTATACAGGTACATGCATATGTGTATCACTTTTTAGGTGTCCTGCCTTTCACCCCCTCATATGTGTTCTTTGCCCCCTGTTGGTCCACTCCTTCAGAAGTTATCTCTTCATACTATCTCCTTTGCGCAAAGTAAACCCAAGCTGTAGTTTAATAATGCAGCCTGAAGGTATATGTAGATCAATTTGTAACAGCCTTTAAAAGCAAATTGTTTTAAGCAGAAGACTACAGCATTGCACAACAGTATAAACCCATTCATATTATCTTGAAAAAAAGAGCAGGCTCTGCAGAGGAGAAGGCAAACCGTGCCCCAGAACTGAAGAGCCTGTCAGCTGTGACAAAACAGAGAAGAGTTTATATTTAGAAAAGAGGCCAATTATTTCCATGCCACAAACAACAGTATTATTCATGCTCAGCCAATAAAAGCTTTTGTCTTAAGAAATGTGTAAGTACTTTATAAAGACCTAAATATAGTTGACCTGAGTCTATTCCAGATTTAACTATCAAAAATAAAGACACACTTTCAACAGAATGAACTCAGGACATACAACTGAAAGCATCCACTGTTCTCCTTCTATTCAAACAAGTGTTTGCGAACACTGGTCCAATTCTTAATACATGCCTAGGTTTAAACAAGACTTTCTAGAAGGAGAATTTGGCATTTTGGAGCTGAGAATGCAGAGGTCATACAGGAATGCTCCTGGAGAATAAGAAAAGATGCCAATGGACTCAAAGGAAAAAAGAAAAAACCCTCAGTTTCTATTCCAGCATGGTGTCTAGATGTGGTCAAAGCTCAAAAAGCTGCTATTTTATAAATTAAGTGAACACATGAATAAATAAATCAATAAAATAATACTATGGGAGAGAAATGATAAGCCCCTTCCTTGCTTACAAAACAACCTTCCATTAAGATGAATCCTGCCAGAACACAGGCATAGGCAAGGACCTCATGACTAAAACACCAAAAGCAATGACAACAAAAGCCAAAATAGACAAATGGGATCTAATTAAACTCCAAAGCTTCTGCACAGCAAAAGAAACAATTAACAGAGTGAACCAGCAACCAACAGAATGGGAAAAAATTTTTGCAAGCTACCCATCTGACAAAGGGCTAATATCCAGAATATGCAAAGAACTAAAACAAATTTACGAGAAAAAAAACAACCCCATCAGAAAGTGGGCAAAGGATATGAACAGACACTTTCAAAAGAAGACGTTTATGCAGCCAACAAACATGAAAAAAATGCTCATCATCACTGGTCATTAGAGAAATGCAAATCAAAACCACATTGAGATACCATCTCATGCCAGTTAGAATGGCAATCATTAAAAAATCT
>CAUYLG010004761.1:0-21478 GCA_963573385.1 Cacajao melanocephalus
TCTGTATGCTGCACAGCAGCAGCCGGACCCTGAGGTCGTGTGGCCTGTGGGTGATGACGCTGTGTCTAGCGGGTCGCGACTGCGACAAACGGCCACTCTCGTGGGGATACTGAGGCCGGGGGTGCAGGGGAACCCTCTGTACTTCACGCTCAGTTTTGCTGTAAACCTAAAGCTGATAGAAAAAATAAATTCTGTTTAAACAGAAAAAGAAAAAGCTCATCTCCCTGGAGCTGACCTCGTGGGAGAGACAGGCAGTAAACAGCATTTAGCACATCAGAACGCACCAGCTACTGTTCGAGAAAAACAAAGCAGGAGGGGCTGCAGGGCTGCGGGGAGGTGAGGGTCTGAGAGGCCGGGGGGAGCTGTGGGCAGAGGTGGGAGTCGGTGGGCCGTGCCAGGCTGGGACGGGACAGAGTGGCAGCGGGGGGCAAGGAGCAGACGAGCACCGAGACCCTCACTCTGAGCAGCCCCATGTCCCACCCCTCCCACACCGCACGCCTGACAGACCCCCCATATCTTGATTTGAGGGTTTGCTGAGTCATCCACAGCCTTCCTGGGGCTTCTGGGTGCCCTGGGACCCTCAGATGCCCTGCTATGGACCCCAGGGCCCCCTCCCCAGGACCCAGCATCCAAACCTCCCGGGGGCTGGCAAGAAGGGACTTCCAGGAGGCGCTGAGTGAGCAGAGGGGAGAGAGGAAGCGGGACTGGAGGGCTGGAGCGGTCCCCTGGACACGGGGGCAGCTGGAAGTCAGGTGGAGGCCGGAGCCCCACCTGCAGGAGCAGCCTCCCTGGGTGCTGAATGACAAACCTCACATTCTGCTGTGACCGCAGGACGTGCAGGGACCCGGCATAGAGCCCCCGCCCCTGAGCTGCCTGATGGGGGGATTCTGCTTGGTGGTCTGCCCCACCCCTACCTCTGAGCCGCCAGATGGGGGGTTTCAGCCTGACGGTCTTCCCCACCCCCGCTTCTCCTCCTTGACCTTCAGCTTCCTCCCGATAAGACCCCGCCCTCTCAGGCCGGTCAGGTTGGACCCCCTTAGATGGGTCAGGCCTGCAGGCAACATGCAGGAAGGGACTGGACCCTGGACTCACCCCTACACAAGGGGTGCCACAGACGCATGCTCCGAGATCAGGTGGCTGGAACCCCAGGGAGGTCCCAGAACCTCAGGGAAGTCCCTCCACCCACCTGTGGGCAGAGACAGAGTCGCCGTGCCGACCTCACCCTGGCTCCACGCAGATCCCAGGGCACGCTTGTCCCCCCAGGCCCCCTCGGGGACAAGCGGAGCAGACCCCTGACAGTTTCAGGTGCCTCCTGCCCAGGTCCTGGGTGGGCCAGGTTTTCTGACAAGTGCCCAGGGATGGGACCACACTCCTCGGCCCCTTCTCCTCAGTGTCTGGAGTCAGGGCTGAACATGGGCGAAGTGGGAAGGGTGCTCTAGGCCAGGGGACCCAAAAGCAGCTTAGAAACATCTGATGTTCACAAAGCTTCAAGTTGAGTGAGGCGGAGTGCTTGATGGCAGCCCATGTCCACTCTAAGCTTGTGTGTGTGTCTAAAACCAATGTCAGTAGGAACCTATTAAAAAGCAACCAGGCTAGGTGCAGTGGCTCATGCCTGGGATCCCAGCACCCTGGGAGGCTGACACAGGAGAATCACTCCAGCCATGAGTTTGAAACCAGCCTGGGCAACATACTGAGACCCTGTCTCTACAAAAAATAAAAAATTATCCAGGCGCGGTGCCGGGCGCCTCTGGTCCCAGCCATTCGGGAGGCTGGTGCAGGAGAATCGCTTGAGCCCAGGGGGTGGAGGCTGCGGCGAGCCGAGATCACGCCGCTGCGCCGCAGCCTGGGTGACAGAGCCAAGACCCTGCCTCAGAATAAGTAAACAAGTAAATAATGAAAACAAAACACAACATTTTTTCATATTGGATCCATTCCAATTTATCTTCCAATTCAGATCTAAGGTGCAGCGACAAGGCCGTAATGGTCCGCCACAGCCGCGACCTCGGAGGACGTGATGTGGTCAGGGTCACGCGGGGTCTTCAGGGACCAAGTTCATGTTTGGGGCAGGTCAGGCCGTGTGGTTCTTAACCCAAGACTCTCGGATTCTTCTGGATCCTTCCGTGCGCCTCTTGGCCAGACCTGGCTGGGTCTTCCATGGCGCCAGGCCCCACCGCAGCCCGAAGTAGCCACTGGTGGGAGGCAGGGACTGGGCCCTGCTGGAGGCAGCTGTCTAAGGCACGGGAGGTGGCACCTTGGCTCTGGAGGGCAGGCAGCTGCCTCTGCCCACGTGCCGCACGCTGCACACCACGAACCCCGCACAGCCTCTTGGTATTTTCCTCGAGTTGGATGCTGCTCGGTGGGCCAGGTTTACCCAGATCCTAGGCTCTGGGCTGCGAGCAGAATATTCCAGAATGTTCTAGAACATCTGTGGGTGGGCCAGGGCCACCCTCGTCCCTCTTAAGCTGCTGCCAACACCCAGGCAGGACAGAGGGCAGGAAAGAAAGAGCAAGAAGAAAAAGCCACACGCGAGCCCAGGCCGGGGAGTCCCTCACCCATTCCTCCTGCTGCACACACACTAGCCCCTGGTTGGCAGAGCGTGGCCTCTGGGACTCCCAGGAGATGAGACGAGGGCCGCTCGCCGGTGTGGGGCCTGCAGGCTGGACACGGCCTCAGCACACGGGCAGCAACCTCAGCCTGAGTCAGAGGGAAACCAGGCCGGCACTGGGATGTCGCAGCCCTCACCCCGCCCGGGCTCCTTACAGGGAAAGTGGCCTCCGGGCGGGGCTTCCCCCTTTGCAGCTGGGGTGCAGTCGCCTAGGACCCTGGGACCCCCAGGGGGGTTGGGACTTTCCCCTCTGGGAGCCTCAGCTTCCTGTTCTGCAGAAGGGGCAGCCCTGCCCGGCCGTGATGGCTCCCGGGTGCTGGGGAGGAGCAGAGACTGCAGTGGGTGCAGGTCACCACCGCAGGCCCTCTGCCTCAGTGCCGTTGGATCCAGCCTGGGTCCCAAATCCCACCCAGGGCACTTCTGGTGACCTGGGAAATTGCTTAACCTCCCTGGGCCTCTGGGCGGGAAGACCCACAGTTCTGTCAGACGCTGAGTCGATGCCCCCAGGTCACCAGCGCCCTGGCAAGTCCAGGGTGCTCAGGAAGCGGGGGCGAGGCTGTTGCTGTCCCATGCTCCGATTCCTGTCTCCGCTCAGCCCCATGCCCTTCATGGGGGAGGATGCCAGTCAAGGGCACAGCAGGTCGGCTCTCAGCCCCACACCCACTGCCCGCCTGGGGTGGCCGATGAGCTGGGGAAGCCCCTCCCGTCTGGGTAAAGGCCACTGAGCCTCCCAGGCCTTGGGGGCCACCCCAGGGTCCCAAGACTGCCTTGGGTGGCCTGGAGACTCAGCCCGCCCTGCTCCTCAGAAGCAGCGGGGAGACTGGCTGTTTCCTCTATGTTCCCTGGGATGTGTGCGGGGCAGAGCCCCAGGGGAGTCCTGAGGGCGGGAGAGGTGGGATTCACCCTGGAGCAGTTCCTGGTGCAGCCAGAGAGGGGTGTGCGGGAACTCTGCCAGCCAGCCGTCACCCCATGGAGCCCTGCGCCTTGTGCCGGGAATGTGGCCCTGGAGACAGGAAAGGTCCCCGCCTGGGGCTGCTCCCAGGGAACAGCACACTGCAACTGCAACCCGAGGTGCTAATGCTGGGATGGAGGCGTGTGGGGCATGGAGCCCGGGATGGGGCACTTCCTGAGGGCTCTGAGGGTTGGGTAGGAGCCCGCCAGGTAAGGGAAGATTCTATGGGAGGATGGGGAAGGCCCAGAGTTGAGGAAACACCCCGGGGAGAAGTGGCTCTGATGTGGTGACGGGCAGAGTATGGTGGGGCCCCCGGCTGCCTTCACAGTCTGGCCTTGATCTTAGGGTCATGGGCAGCCACTGAAGGTTTAAGAGGAGGGGTGGGGTGGCCACACTGCCATGGAAGCTGGTCTCCTGCACTAGGGGGGGCGGGAGGTCACGGGGTGGGGGTGGGAGGCTGCAGAGCGGGGAGGCTGACTCCGGGAGGCAGCAGTGGGGCTGGCAGGGGCAGGAAGAGTGATTCCTCCCTTCCAGAGCACTCTCCCAGGGAGGGGCCACATCCACAGGGACGCCAAGCTGAGCTCCGTTTAGGAAGAGCTTTCTAGCAGCCATGCGCCTGCCCAGATGGCAGTGTGGGGATTCCGCTCTTCCCCTGGGCTGGCCCCTTCGTGGCTCGGGGACCTTGCAGGGGTTACAGCTGCCCTCCCACACCCGCTCACCTTCATGGACACCATTCGACAGTCCAAACCGTTTTATTAAATCCCTCAGCACACCCCATTCAGCCGACCATCACCTTCTTACTTCACAGTTGGGGAAATGGGCAGAGACACTTGCCCAAGGGCACCCAGGAAGACAGGAAGCGCTGAGTGTGAATGGGGCCTGTGACTTTGGAGCCCTCATAGGGCCGTCTGTCCCACCAGAGACTCCTGGAAGCGGGGGTAGTGAATCGGGACTGGGAGGCACCTTCCAGATAACCTGGGGCCGTGGCTCCTTCCTCAGAACTCAGGGGAGCCGTGGACGTGGATGGGAAAAATATTTCACGTTGATGAGTAGAATCTGTAACCAGAATTTATCCTTTCCTTTAACCATGAACGTGGGCACTTCCGTCCCCGGGGTGTCAGCCATGCCTGTGACAGTGACACCCAGAGAGCTGCCCCAGGGCCACTTTTGTGGGACCCAAGCGGCCACACCTCGGGAGGGTACAGGGCTCCATGACAGACCCCCCTCGCCTTCCACGCGTCACCACATCTCAGAATGCCGTTCTCACTCCCACCGCTTTAATTCAGAGCTTAATGAAAAGCACAGCACTCCCTGCGCCAGTGTCTTCACAGGCTGGCAACTGTATGTTGGTAAATGGGTTTCCTTTGTAATTCTGTGAACTCATTTATTTACCAGATGCCCCAGGAGCCCACACACCAGGAAGGTGAAGACCCCAATTCTAGCTCAGGGCTCTCACTGGAGTGTCTCCAGCCTGCGCCTCAGCTGCTCCACCTGCACTGCCTTGAACACCCCCTCCCTCTGTGGCTCACCCCAATCCATCCATCCACCCATCAATCCATCCATTCACCCATCTATCCAACTACCCACTCATCCACCCATCCACCCACCCATCCCCGTCCACCCACCCACCCATTCACCCATCCACCTACCTGCCCACCCATCCACCATTCTACCCATCATTCACTCATCTGTCCATCCATCCTCTCATCCACCTATTCACCCACCCATCCACCCATCCATTCATTCATCAATCCATTTATCAATCTATCCAGTGGTAAAGGGTGTTGGGGGGGGGGGCGCGCGGAGGTTCCTACATGCTAGAAGAGAAGGTAAACATAAGACACCCTGCCTGAAGGGAAGGCCTTCTCACCCACCCCGCCTGGTGTCATCTCCCCGCTGCCCCACACCCTCCTCCAGTTCTCTGGCCAGCCTGCAGATTCACTGAAGCCTGCCTTAGGGCCTCTCTGCCTGGAGGACATGGTCTCTCCCCAGGAGTAGTTTCCCAGCTGCAGGCTGCCCATACTGGGGCCACGCTGGTGGAATGCGTCTTCTGTAGTTCCAGAGGCCAGGACCGGGGGCTGTGTGACACACCAGCAGAATCCCACTGTGGGTCCTAACAGGTCTTTTAGGAAGGAAGGAAAGGCCCCTCCTGCCCCGAGAGGCTGGGTGCTGGCTGCAGACAGCGGGGGCTCTGGGAGAAGCTGTGCCCCTTCTGCCCCGAGAGGCTGGGTGCCGCCTGCAGACAGCGGGGGGTCTGGGAGAAGCTGTGCCCTCCTGCTGCCTCCACCTCTGCAGCCACTTCCTCCCCAGCCCCTTATCTCCCGGCCCCGGCTCTGAAAGCCACAGCCAACGTCTGCTTCCCCACAAGCACCAACTGCCCGGCCTGGGGGAGAGGAGGCGGGGAGTAGGGAGTGGGGAGTGGCGCACACACACCCAGGTGGCCGCCAATGTTGGGAGCAGCTCCTGTCCCCCAGCTCGTGGAAAATTTCTTCTCTTCTCTTTCCAACCCCACCTCCATCAGACCCCCTGGTCAGAACACCAGGCAGGACAGGCCAGGCGGGAGCTCAGGGCCTCATTGCGAAAGTGGCACTGTCCCATCTGCGGGGTAGGGCGGGGGTGGCAGGTGCAGGCCTCGAACATCTGCCTCAGGGCTGGGGCGGGGCTGCCTGTCTCCTACCCCAGGGGGCAGCCACAGGCCCCACCCAGGGTGCTGTCCTGCTGTGCCTCCCTGAGACCCTCAGTTCCCCAACTCCGAGACTCCCACTGCACACGGCGGGGGATCAGGGACCGACAGGCAAACACCAGTGGCGTGACCACGGCAGCCCTGGCCCTGAGGCCCCTCGGCCCTCTGAGCAGAAACACTGCAGGATCATGCAGCCTGAACAGATGAGGAAACCAAGGGGGTCAGGGCCCCAGACCCTTCTGCCAAGGAACAGAAGGGGACATGGGGGCCCGATGGCACCAGGGGACTGGCCCCAGGCTGGCAGGAAGGTCCCCTCCAGCCTGAGTCCTGGGGACCCAGCAGCCCACCATCCCTTGCGGGCGAGGCCCGGGCGGGCCTTGCATCCCAGCAGGAATGAACACACCTCGACTCTAAGAGGGACACGAGCCCTGGAATGCAGCTTGTCATCACCAACTCCGAGAAGGACACCTGAACACCAGTACCAGGACAGGGACACCCGGGACATCTGGAGACCGTGGGAAGAAGTCAGCTTTGACCCTGTCCTGCTTGAATTATTAACTGTGTGCAGACATGACCCAAAAATCAAATCAAATCAAATCAAATCAAAACAGCACAGATGCCCGTGAACCAGCCGAGTTAGCAGGCTCCACATCTCTGGTCTGAGGCCACGAAGCCTCCAGCCACGGCGTCTGAACGCCACCCAAACAGGCCTGAGGGCCAGAGGGTCACAGTCCCCTCCCAGGAAGCCCCTGTTGCCCTCTGACAGTTCTCGGGGTCCTTCAGAGAGTGGCTTTTTCCCTAGCATCTGGGATGTGCCTCACTCTCACCCAATGGCCGCTAGAGAGGGGTTCTGGGACTCTCCCTGGGGTCTGAGTGGTCCCAGGAGGGCTCTGAGGTGGCTTCGGGAATTTCTCACACTGGGGGAGCCACCCACCCTGACCCCCAGCAAACTCCAGGATGCTGGGCAGTGTGGCCGAGCTGCCAGCCCGCCAGGCTGCTCACCGGAGGCCGCTGGGATGTGGGGTGAGAGTCTCTCCAAGGCCCCCCCGGAGGCCTGGAGCCCCATACAGGGGACCAAGCAGAGAGAGAGGGTGTCCTTGCCAGCAGGTGGGAGGACTTCGAGGACAGGTGGGGGCCCAAGAACCCCCAGCAGCAGGTCAGAGGCCCTGTCTGGCGAAGGCCACAGGAACACGGGCGGGGTGGGCCCTGGAGTGGGGTGATGGAAAAGGGGTGCTGGAAAGTCCAGCTGGGGCAGGTGGAGATGGGGAGATGCCGGGACAGCGCCGGCTGAGGAAGGGCCAAGCCTCGGTGGGAAGAGGGGCGGCAGAGCAGGCCGGGGGCTCTGGGATGCAGCTGCCCTCACGGCGGCAGAGCTGCCCTGGGCTGAGGAGACGCATGCCCTGCGGCCATGCTGTAGGGCTCAGGGTGGGTGGGACGTCACCAGAACTGCCGCTGGGAGGAGGAAGTTGTTGGAAAGTCAGACCGGAATGGCCCGAGGGAAGGCCAGGCAGGCCAGGGCCCCAGATGGTTCCTGTCGGGGAAGTCGCGGGCGCAGCTGCAGGCCTCCGGCCCGGCATTATCACGGGGACACAGCTGGCTGCCTCGCCCACAGGCTGCAGGGAGACCTTCCCCCGCCTGCAGCCCCAGGCCCGCCCCGAGTCACATGAGCCCCGGGGCTCCCACCCCCTCCCCTGGGCCGAGGACACCCAGTCTGCAGCCAGCAGGACCCGGGCTTTCCAGGGACAGAAGCCCAACTCCAGGACATCCCAGCTGGCCCGGTCCCTCCTCTTTCCCTCGAGGCCCCAAGAGGTCGGGAAAGGCCATCCCGGAAGAGGCCTGTCCTGGGCCCCAGGCTGGCCCCTGAGGGTGGCCCTCCTCATGCCAGCTCCGAGACTGAGGGACAGGTTGGCCGGTTTAGCCTCGGGGTCCACCTGCCACTCCATGTCCCAGCCGCACCCGGTGCTGGAGAGCGGCCTTCTGGCATCTGCCCGCTGCTCAGCTCCCCGGGGTCCCAGGAAGGGCAGCCCAGGTAAGAGGCGGTGGGGAAAGGTGGCAGGGGTAGGGGTAGAGGGCAGTGGCAGGTGCTGGGGCTGTGACTCCTTCGAGCCTCGGGCCTGCCCAGCTTTGTTGACAGTGCTGCAGGGGTGGCCGTGTTTACTCACCTCAGACATCAACAGGCAGGTCCCGCACAGCTGGGGCAGGTGGGCTGGTGAGGACTTGGCAGGTGCCACCCTGGTGCCCCGGCCCCACCCAGACACAGATGCTGGAGGCTGGGCTGCTCAGCCCCGTCATGGGTTGGGGGGGCTGTGTTCTCTGAGGGTGGGAGGGCTGCGGCCAAGAGGTGATTCGGGTCCTGCAAAGAGACCCCTCCCCATCCTGGGATGTCCAGGCGTGACGCCTCACAGTAGGCTGGACGAGGAAACAGACCAGAGGAGAGGGTACAGGCCCAAGGCCCAGCGAGGGGGAAATGGACCCTACCCCGGGCCCCTGTCGGAGGAACGACTCCAGCCAGGGCAGTGGGGTTTCGCAGGGAACCTGGGCCTGTACCCTCCTGGGGGCTTCAGGCTCTGCAGGGGGTCCAGCAGCGTCCAGCTGTCACTGACACCCTCACCCCAGCCTGCAAAGCTCCAGGACAAGGCCCCCCAGGATGCTGGGGTGGCAGCTGCAGGCAGGTGGCCCCGTTCCCCAGCGGCACTCATGGCCTTGCTCCCGGTGGCCTTCAGAACCTTCCAGAGCTCGCAATCTCCCCTCTCTCGGGGCTGTCACTGCAGTCATGTCCAGGGTCTGCATGCACCCCGACACTCACACACAGTACCAGGACCCAGGGGTGTCCCTATCTCCGGGGACCGCTTTCCCTGAGCAGGTCCTGGCGGCCGCTGCATGACGCTGTTCCCACCTGCAGGTGCCCATGGGGCCCCAGGGCTGCCCCCCATGAGGGACCCAGCCACAAGCAAGAACATTGCAAACCCAGGCACCTGGTGTGCCACTGCCGCTGCTGGGTTCTCCCAAGTGGGTGACTCAGAGCCGCCTTGGAGGCAGTACCTGCTCACCAGCCCTGGCTTACGCCACCCCACCTCTCCAAAGCAGCTGTCTGTCCCCTGGTGCTGAGTGGCCTTGGGCCAGGTCCTTCCTCCCTGGGCCTCAGTTTCCTCACGGGTTAGACCCTTCCCACCTGCTTCCCACGTGGAAGCAGTTTCTCATCTGTGTGGAGACTCACGGGCTCTGAAGTGAATGGCAGCGTTGTTAAGGTCGGGAGTCTACCGTGGAAGTGGTGAGGGCCAGCAGTTGGCCCCGTGCCTGAGTCGTGTGAGGGGCTGGTGGCTAGAGACATGAAACAGAGCGTCAGGGTGGCCGCTGACGTGGCTGGAGGTGAGGAGCAGAGGGTCAGGGTGGCCTTTAACACAGAGTATCCAGCCACCGTGCCCACCCCTCAGGGAGCCCCTGTTTAGGGGCTTCAATGTGAGGAGGAAGCAGGGTCTCCCCTGGGTGGGGGGTCCCACACCTGCCTTTTAGGGGTTTCTGTCCCTGCAACCACCGCCCCTAGCAGGATGCCCAGGGGACAGTCTTGGCCACGCCAAGCAGCAGAGATCCACATGAATTCCAGAGCATGGGTTCCTCATTTTGCACCCCAGGGCCCCCCAAGGCCCCCTGGGGGACAGATGTGGGGGCCCTATGAGGCCAGAAAGCCCCAGCATGGAGCCTCGCCAGGCTGGAGGAGTGGGGGCCTGGGGGCCATGGGAACTGAGGGGGCCCTGGACAGGCCTGTGGGCCCCTCAGCCCCTCTGTGTGCCCCTCTCTCAGGCACGCAGGCCGCCCAAAAGTCCTTAAAACCTGTGAGGCCTGAAAGCAGATCAACTGGCTTTAAACTATGGGAGAACAGTCACGTTGTCAAAGCTGAAGTGGAAGAAGCTGCGTTGAGAACAAAGGCTTATTAAACCGCGCTGTGCTGCCGCCATTCTGGTAGTGGGCGGGAGACAAGTCTGCGAGCTGCGTGGCTGGGAGGACCTCAGCCCTCCGCTCCTCTGACAGTGTCGGGGGCCGAGGCGTAAGCAATCAGAAGATGGCCACAGAGCACACGCCGCCGTCTCGGCGCATTCACCAGCCCCCTCCAGGCAGAGGATCTGGATCCTCACGGACCCCTTGACCCAGTGGTGCAGCAGGAACCCCTTAAGGCGAGTGTTTGGGGTCCTGGGTTCTCGAGGCACCCGCTGTGTGTGCTCAGAGCTGTGCAGGCTGTCACTGCCTTGTCCCCCCAAGCCCACTTTGCAGATGAAGTCAGAATAATGACCTGACTGCCCCCGGAGAGGGGGTGGGAACCAGGTCACCCCAGGAGGGTGCCGGGGACAGAGACTTTGAAATCTACTTGGTGAGTATAGGCTAGGCAGAGAAGGCTCAGTGCCATGTGCCGGGGCCTCCATGGGGGAGAAACTGAGTCAGGCCTGCCTGGTATCACCTTAGAGGGCGATGTGAGGTCTAGGTGGCATGTTTCAGCGTAAGTGCGGGTGGGGAGGTGCTGAGTGCCATCAGCAGAGGGGTCCGGGCAAAAGTGTGTAGGTGTCATGGGGACTGGTCAAGGTGGGCAGGCGTCATGGAGACTGGGCAGATGTGGATGCTGTGGAGGCGCCATTCATGCAGGAAGCTTGAGCCCTGGCCAGAGCCCATACTTGGGCCACCTAGCACTGGGGTCACGTCCAGAGCCTGCGGTCAGCCTGGGTTCCTCCACCCCACCTTGCCCTGGGACTGGGCTTCAGCACCACTCACCCTCCCTCCATCCTTCTCCTCAAGTGGCCTTCTGGGCCTGGCTGCCCTATGGAATGTTCTGGGTCTAGAATGTTCTGGGTCCGGAATGTCCCGGGTTCAGAAGGTCCCGAGTCTGGAAGGTACCGGGTCTGGAAGGTTCTGGGTCTGGAAGGTTCTGGGTTCGGAAGGTTCTGGGTTCGGAAGGTTCTGGGTTTGGAGGGTCTGAAATGTTCTGGATCTGGAAAGTTGTGGGTCCAGAATGTTCTGGGTCTGGAAGGTTCTGGGTCTGGAAGGTTCTGGGTCTGGAAAGGTCTGAGTTCTGGGTTTGGAATGTTCTGAGTCTGGAAGATTCTGGGTCTGGAAAGTTCTGGGTCCGGAAGGTTCTGGGTCTGGAATGTCCTGGGTCTGGAAGGTTCTGGGTTTCAAAGGTTCTGGGTCTGGAAGGTTCTGGGTCTGAAAGGTTCTGGGTCCGGAATGTCCTGGGTCCAGAACGTTCTGGGTCTGGAACGTTCTGGATCTGGAATGTCCTGGGTCTGGAAGGTTCCGGGTCTGGGTCTGGAAGGTTCTGGGTCCGGAATGCCCTGGGTCCGGAATGTCCTGGCTCTGGAAGGTTCTGGGTCTGGAAGTTTCTGAGTTTCAAATATTCTGGGTCTGGAATATCCTGGGTTTAGAAGGTTCTGGGTCTGGAAGATTGAGTCTGGAATGTCCTGGGTCTGGAAGGTTCTGGGTCTGGAATGTCCTGGGCCTGGAAGGTTCTGAGTCTGGAAGGTTCTGGGTTTCGACTGTTCCGGGTCTGGAAGATTCTGGGTCTGGAATGTCCTGGGTCTGGAAGGTTCTGGGTCTGGAAGGTTCTGGGTCTGGAAGGTTCTGGGTTTGGAATGTTCTGGGTCTGGAGTGCCCTTCCTGGTGTTTCTGTCACCTGGGGCTGCAGTAAGGACAGGCCATGAGCTGAGTTGGGGCTTAGAACCACAGAGGCTTCTCTCACAGTGCCGCAGGCCAGAAGTGCAAAACTAAGGCATCCAAGAGCCGCCTCCCCAGGTGTTCCTGGGCTGTGGCCACCGTGCCACAGCCTCTGCTTCTGTCTTCCCAAGGCCTTCTCCTCCCTCCCAAATCTTCCTCTGCCTCCTTCTTCTAAGGCCCAGCCCACTCTAGGCCAGACCTCGGGCCACCCCTCTGCACTCCAGGTGGCGGGACTCGGGGAGGGGCTGCAGGCAGCCCGGTTATGGGAGGCACCCGCCATGGGGGTGTGGTGCGAGGGGAGGGCAGACAGGAGTAGCCCAGTCGGCCTCAGCCTCAGACCTCCTCCAACCATGGGTCGGTGTTTGCTGGGCTGTGGAGCCGGCGAATCATGCACTGCTCAGCCCGGGTGTCCGAGGGCTCCAGCCAGAGGCAGGGAAGCCAGTATGTGCGTGACGGGACGTCGGACGTCTGAGGCCACAGACTGGCAGCCCCAAGGGTGTCTGCAAAGGGGCCAGATGGTGGCCGTCAGACCCGCGTCAATGAGCACAGTGCCATCACAGCTGTCCTGCCCAGGGCCCCAGCACCCTCAGACCTCACCTCCTCCTGCCTCCTGTTGTCTTTTGTTAACTGTATGCTGGTGGGGGGCTCCATGTTGGGGAGCCAGCCCCGAGTACTGCTGTTACTGCCATCATAGAAGAAGATACTGAGGTTCTGAGAGGCACACAGCAGGCTCTGCTGAGCCTGTGGGGCAGAGGCAGATGGGCTGGAGATGTGATGAAGTCAGACGGACTGTGGGGTCCACGCCCAGGCTCGGAGGGTAGCTTGCCCTGGAGCCGGTGCTGGGTCTGTCATGGTGGGAGACCAGCAGCACCACAAGGGGACGGGGTGGCCAGCGTGTGGACAGCTCCATGGGGGGCGGTTTACGAAGGTCTGACAGAGGCGGGAGAGTGCAGAGCTCTGGGGCCGGAGGGTGAGGAGGATGAAGCCAGGAGAGGAGGGCAGAGGGGGCATCTGCAGAGGCACGAAGTTCTCGGGAAAGTGGACAGTGGGACAAAGCCCAACCTCCCCCCATCGTCTCCCCACTGGACGCTCCGCTGGGGCAGAGCAGGGGGCAGGGGCTCCACGCCCACCCGCGTGTCCTCGCTGCCAGGTGCAGCCAGATCTCCCGGCCCAGTAAGTGCACCTCCTCCCACCAGTCAGCATGGCGCTGCTTCCCTGGGGCCTCAGTGGTTGCTGGAATGTTCTGCTCCTTCCTCAGAGCAGCCTATCCCGGACCCACAAAGACAGCAACCAGCCGCGTCCTCCTGTCCAGCAGGAAGGCCTCGATTCAGCACCTAGGAGGGCAGGGGCAGTGCCTAGGGTCAGGGTGCTATCCGGGCCACCTTCCTGGAGGAAGTGGTCCCATGGGGGAGGCTCAAGGAGGCCACTCTTCAGGCAAAGACGACTTTCACTTCTCACCACACTTGGACTGAGAAGCACCTGCCTGGGCGCTGGGCAGGGGCTTTCCAGCACTTTCACTTCCGTGAATGCAGTTGACCAGGGAGGCGCGGGCAGGAAGAGCGGCCCCAGGGAGAGGCTACTGGTCACAGCTGAGCCAGGACTCCCTGGCCAGTGCTCCTCCTAGGAGATGTCGGCCAGGGACAGCCGGGGAGAAGAAGGGAAGAGGGGTCCTGTCTGAGCACTGCCCACCCACCCTTTGAAGGAACTCTGGCCAGGAGGTGTGCACTGGGTCATGCGTTTTGACAGTTACAAAGCCAGAGGCCGGCCTGCAGTCCCAGCCAGTGGAGCACTAAACCACCACGTCCACCCCCAGGACGGCTGCTCAGAGGCCGTCAGGCAGTTGCCCAGGACACAGGTTGCAGCGGGGACCCCACCAAGGGGCTTCCTTTCTCGGCTCTGCCCACCCAGGGCCTGGGCAGCTCTCTCAGGTGGGCAGAGAGTGGCTATGTCACCATGTCATTTGAAAAATTGAGGCCAGGCGCAGTGGCTCACGCCTGTAATCCCAGCATTTTGGGAGACCGAGGCAGGTGGCTTACTTGAGGCCAGGAGTTCGAGACCAGCCTGGCCAATTTGGCAAAACCCTGTCTCTACTAAAAATACAGAAATTATCTGTGTGTCGTGTTGGGGGCCTGTAGTTCCAGCTCCTTGGGGGGCTGAGGCCGGAAAATCGCTTCAACCTAGAAGGCAGAGGTTGCAGTGAACAGAGATTGTGCCAATGCACTCCACTCCAGCCTAGGCGACAGAGGGAGACCGTATCTCTAAAAAACAAAAAAGGAAAATTGAGTCGATGAAAACACGTCAGCCGCATCCCACCTGTGCGCACCCATGGCCCTGCCCTCCCGGCCCGACCCCACCACGTCCGCCTCCGACACTCACAGCCCTGGCTGCCCGGCAGCTCTGCCAGCCTCCCAAACATGTGCCTGTGCTGTGCCCTCGCCGAGAAGCCCCCTCCCCACTGGCCTCTTCCCAGCGAGGCCTCGCTCCCACGGGCCTCCTTCACTCGGCGTTCCTCTCCTTCAGTCTCTCACCCCATGAGACAAACCAGCCGCCCCCTTACATGTTATTCATCCCATGCCCCCCGTGCCAGCTCCACGAGGCAGAGGTTCTGGCCCCCGCTCACAGCGGGGCCTTCAGCAGATGGCACTGGCCGGGCGGGCGCTGAGCCCTGGAAGACCTGAGTCCATCGCAGCCCCAGGCGAGGCCTCGGTGCTCCTGCTCCCGGAGTTGTGACTTGGCTGTGCGTCCTGCTGTGGCGAGGCAGGGACTGGCGTACCCGAGCTGCTCTGATTCCAGAGCCGCCTTCACGGCACTGTCCCAGCAGGAGATGGGGCGATGGGCCTGGAGCCACACAGCACGTAGGGCCAGGCCTAGAGCTGGGCCGTCCCCTGGGCTGGGGTCCTGACTGCCCAGCTGGCCTCAGGCCAGGGTCTAGCACCCTGGGGTCAGACTTAGGGGTGGGCCAGGAGGGGCGGCAGTTGGGGAGTCAGGCGTCCAAGCCTCAAGATGGCAGGATCTGGCCTGGCCTGGTCAGGGGCACCTCACTCAGTGCTGGCCCTGGGCTAGTCGTCTGTGACCCTGGGAGGCCCTGCCTCCTTCTGGTCTCTGCCCCTGCAGTAGTGGCAGGTGATCTAGGCAAGAGGCCTGGCTCAGAGAATGGCCTGGGATCTAGGGAGCACGGTGGGGAGCACGCAGGGGTCAGAGCCCTGTCCTGGGGGACCGTTGTCTTAGAAACTGCGGGCGACACCAGGGCTCTGCCTCTTTCCTCTGAGCGGAGGAATAGCCCCATCCTCTCCTGCCCCTATTCCGGGACCCCTGCCACACGGCTGAGCTGCACTTCAGGAGGGAGCGAGGCCTGGCATCCAGCTTGCCCGCCTGGGTTGGCATCAGAGAGGACTTCCACACAGCCCCGCCCAAGTGCGGACACTGCTCAGGGCTGCTCCAGGCACAAGCTGTCCCTGATGACAGATGGGGTGCGGTGTCCCCTTGGACAGTACGGGCCTCTGTCTCGGACACGACATTGGGGGTGCACAGGGACAGACCGAGTCGCCCTCCCAAGCCAGTGTCACAGACACAGCTCAGGGCCCCCTCTGCCGAGTCCCCGAGAGCTGGGCCAAGGTTCTTCCAGACCGGATCAGGGGATCACTCAGAAGGGTGGACGTCAGGTCAACACAGCGAGTGAGGACCTCCAGGCCAGGGCGGCGTCACAGCAGCCAGGATGCAGGCCGGCTCCACGGCTTTCCCAGGAACTCAGGCCCCGTGGCCCTGGAGGGAAGGGGCAGATGGACAGGCAAGCCCGTTCCAGGCTTCCACCGGCCACACCTCCGATGAGGACACAAATCAGAAAGTCAGGAAACCACCGAGGTCACGCAGCAGCACCTCCTCCCTGGCTGTGTGTCTCTGCCAAGGACCCTCCTGGAGGAAAGGCAGCTGAGGTCGCATCTCAAGAGAGGGGCCCCACTGCACACCCTCCTCAAAGGCAAGAGCCACGCCCTCAGAACCTACCTGGCAACCGTCTGCTTCACACGAGGAAGCCCCACGCAGCTGCTGCCTGAAATCCCCATCCCTGGCCCCTGGATCAAGCACATCCTGATGCCCAGCTGATCACACAGCAAGGCCACCGGCTTGGGGCCACCGCCACCACCTCCCGGGGTGAAATCCTCCCACGGCCCACAGCAGCTGCCGAGCTACCGTTTCACTAGCACCTTTTAGGGAGTGGGTCAACCCCTTCCCCAGGCCTGCCCCCCATTGACATGAATTTCCGTCAGCTTTTCCAGCCACCCCTTCTGTGGAGCCACGGCTTCTGAGGTGAGGGCCCCAAATGTAGCTTTCACTCTGGGAGGAGTGGGGCCAAAAGGTGACCTTCCCAGGAGGTGGCGGGGGTCCACAGCAGCCCAGCCCCTGGGGCTCACTCGGGAAGGCAGGTCCAGGTCAGGGGCTCTGCCCAGTCACAGCCCCCGAGGCCAGGCTCGCCCTAACTGGGCCGGGTCCACAGTGCCCTCCAGCAGGGCCCACCAGGAGCCCCAGCACCAGCCCCTGGCACCCCAGTAGACAGGCCTGGCCTGCGGCCTTGGACCCGCAAGACTAGCCCCGAGGCGCTGCTGGGGTCTCTGTGACTTTGGGCCGGCCCCGTCCTCCTCTCGCTCGGCTCCCTGGTCTGTGAAGGGCGGTGACTCGACCCGACCATGGCAGGGACAGAAACCACTGTCCGCTGGCCACGTTGTCTCCTGTTTGTAAAACGGCAGTGAGCCCATCCTCAAGGCCAGGATGGGATTTGGTGAGGAAAGACCCTCTCCCTGCCGCTCCCTCCCAGGGGCCCCGCTCTTGTGACCCCTGCAGCTGGACCTGCAATAGCAGGCCTCCTACCCCTGCCACAGCCAGGAGCCCAGCAAGAAGGAACTGGAGAGCTTGCCCCATGCTGCAGGCTCCTGAGCTTCCTCCCACGCTCCCACGCCCAGGTGCTTTTCGAGTGTCTGGAAAGCCCTAATTTCACAGACCTGAGGGGGACAGAGCCGGGGAGACTCGGTGGGCACTATCCTCCCAGCGGTCCCCGCTGCACCCCTCACTCCAGATGGCGGTGACCCCAGCTGCATCCGGCCAGGCTACGGCCGAATCCCAGATCAGGGGAGCCAACCTGACCCAGTCGGCTGCACAGGAGAGGGTGGGGCATTCCTCAGAACAGGGTCCCCGGGCCAGACACGGGGACTTGGGCTGCTGAGGGCTTGCTCAGGGCTGCACCCCCAGATGTGAATAGACTCAGGCTCCCAGCCCCCGGCTGTGCGACGCCTGCAGTGCTGCAGACCCTGGAGCTCAGATGTGGCGCTCAGAGGGGTTGTGGTCCGTGGGGGTCACACAGCACTCACATCCAGGGCCGCCACCCTGTCACTGCAAGCCGCCCTGTCAGCCCCGCCCACTGGCCGCACACCCCTCCGTGCCAAGCGTAGGGCATGGGAGTGAAAGAGGCGTCCCCGCTGAAGGGGCTCGGGGCAAACTGGACCCCAAAGCTTCTCAATGGGGCCCACAGTGGGGGGTGTTGCCCTGACATCCCCAGCCCCAGACAGGCAGACAGACAGGTGGTGGACGGACAGCGTCTCAGCCTGCTTCTGCCTCCAACAGAGCAGCATTTCCAGACCAAGAGTGGGGACCACGTGTTCTAAAAGGTCACCAGCAGGTGACAGAAGATGCCAGTCAGATCTGCGCTCGGCCGCTCTTGGCCCCCAGGGGGTTCTCCCACCCCCGAGACACAGCTGAGTCTGGGCCTGGCCCTGTCTCTGCTGCCGGGAGCCGTGAGTCCTGTTCCTCAGCCCCTCTGCTGGGGCGTCCTCCTCTGCCGTGCCAGGGGCCATCCCCACCTGGGGGGCTCTGGGCGGAGGGTGGGAAGTGACACAGCAGGCGGCCACTTCCTGGCGAAACCGAGACTGCCAGGTGCTTCCCGCCCTCCCCACCGAGCCCCTCCCTGGGACAGACAGCTGGGACGGGCAGTCCTGCAGCCAGGGCCTCCCTGCTCCCCCGGCCCCTGGCAGGCCCCTGTGATCCATCCTGACGTGGCCTCTCAGCAGGGCACACTTCCTCCAGGTGGTCCCCAGGTATGGTGGGCGGTGGGGGGTCTCCTTGAAGCCCTGTGGTCACATGGCCCCAACTCAGCCCGATGACCGGCAGAACACACAGAATTTCAGTCATGTCGGTCAAGGTGCAAAAGCAGGGCTGCAGAAGGCCCTTGTGCCTTCATGACCTTTAAACCGAATACATGTGAAACGGCCACATTCCGCAGGCCACGGAGCGGCTGCGCCTCATTCCCTCCCACTTCTTACTGCAAGGAAGGATGGTGGCTGCCTCCACACGGCTGTCACGCCGACCCCCGCTGGATGGGCTGCTATGGGGCAGGCGGTGTCCTGAGTGCCTGGAGCCCTGGACAGGAAGGGACAGTGTGAGGGCTGAGCCGCGGTGTGCACCTGACCCTCGCCCCGTGCTCTGTGGCTGATCTTTAAACTCCCCAAAGAAGCCAGGTCACAGGAGCCACGCAGGGCAGCATGCCTGTCCCCGCACCAGCTTGCTCCTTCCTTCCCTCTTCTTCATAGAAGGAATTCCTGTAGGTTCAGGGTCCCCCCCAGAGGCCACCCCACCTGGGGGCAGCAAGATGGGATCGGGGGTTGTGGGGACCTAGCTCAGATGCTCAGCCACCCACACCCTGCCTCCGTCTCCTCTTCTGTAAATGGGCAATAGCAGTCTGTCTCCAGCACGTCCATGAAAATGAACACGTGGAGGCGTGCCAGCGCTTGGAGCCACACTGGGCGTGGAAGCCCGTCCCGCAGCACCCTGCTCCGTCTGTATCACTCCCAGGCACGTGTGTCTCCCACAGTCACAGAGAAGGCATGGCACCCTCATTTTCCTTTGCAAGTTTCTTTCTGGACACGGCAAGGCCAGCTGCAGTGAGCATGGCTCGGGCTCGCATGGGGCTGCGCGGCGCCTTGGGTTGGGGCACGCTGTGTCTCGGCGTCCCTGTGGAGAGACGTTGAGTGCGTCAGTTTCCTTGGCTACAAACAGTGCTTCGATCAAGAATCCTTTCCCTCATCCCCTGGTGCCGGCGTGGCTTCTCCAAAGCAAGCGCAGGACGTTAGCCACAAGGGACAAGACTGTGATACCAGGTCCTCATCCTGGCTCCTGCAGTCCACGGTCGGTGTGGATGTCATCCCAGCTTCCTAGGCGAAAGGGGGGCCTGGTCTCTGAGGGACAAGAGTGCACATGCTGCGCCTGACGTCCATCTGTGTGGCTTTGCAAGCCAGGCTGGGCCAGGGCACGGGGGCCACTGGAGACGCCCCTCCTAGCTCGTGTCCAGAAAGGCCTCTGCCCAGCGCAAGTGTTGGTGACGGCGGGCAGTCGTTCTGGAGGTCAAGAGTGTCTGTTGCTCCTGGAGGATTTCCCTGTGCATGAAAACCAGTGCTGGCCTCCGAGGGAGGCTGGGAGGCTGGGCGCTGGGTGGGCCTGGCACCGGTGCCTTTACTGCTTCTACTGCTGGGCACTGGGTGGGCCTGGCACTGGGTGCCTTCACTGCTTCTACTGCTGAATGCATGGGAGGCCCGAGGTGGATGGGGCGTAGTCTTCATCCAGATGTAGGTTTGGTGGTCACCCCAGGTGGGATGAGGGTGCAGCACGGGGAGGGGTGGGGAGGAAGACCAGCCGTGCTGCGCAGGTGGGAGAGGACCCAGGAGGTCTGTGGACTCACCACCCCCCAATCTGCTCTTCTCTGCGGGCCCCACAGGGGCTGTCCCCAACCCCAGCACAGGCGTCACTCCTGCCAAGGACCAGGGGAGACTGGGCGGCCTTGATAGCTGCTCTGGAGTCTGTTCCTGGAGACGACCTAATGTGGGCAAGGTGCATCTCAGGGAGCCGCGCTGTGACTCAGGTGGGGGAGCGTCGTCCTGAGACTGCGCAGGCCAGCAAGCAGAGAGGCAGGCCTCACCTTGAAGGTAGAAGAAGTAGTGAGGGCTGATTTGCCTGGCCCAGGAGTGGCCGAAGGGAACCCTGTGTCCGCCCATGCTCCATGGGGCCTCTGTTCCTGCTCCTGAACGGGCTCCCATCTCCTCCCCGACCCTGGCCCACAGAGGAGGGGCCGGGCACCAGCCTGATTCTCAAAGCCAGCTTTGAGCTTCTAACACTTTTGTTGGCAAGCTCCATAACACTTCTTTTTCTTTTTCTTTGACAAGCCAAGTTCCCTTTAAGGTGAAGTCACTTACGCAGCGGCCTCACCCAGCTTGGCCACACACAGACCTTGTGCTGCTTTGTTGTTGGCAGATAATGGTGGCCCAGGAGCCACTAGTGTGGTTTTCCAACATGACAGGCGTCTGTGGACAACACGTTGCTAAAATAAATAAGGCGACAGCTGCACCGCGAAACCTCAGCACAGGCCACAGAAGGACAAGTGCGTGAGGTGTGTCAGCGCTGGCACACACCTGTTCTGCAAACCCTCTGCCTGCAGGGGCCCAGCCCCCTGGGTAGGAAGCTTGACGAGGTGGCAGAAGCAGGATCAGGGCCGCTGGCTGGCACTGCACACCAAGGACCCGTCTGACTCAATGGCTGGGCACAGGACTCCTGGCAGTGGTGCCTAACAGGCCAGTTTGCAACCTCTGAACTTGGTTGTTTAAACAGTCACAAAAACTGTATTTTCCAGCAAAGCTTACATGTGACCAGTGCTTGCCATATAATCTTCAAAAATCTGCAGATTTGGCTCATTTGATGTCTAGAAATGCTGCCTGAAAGATAGGGCCGAACTGGTTCTAACTGAAAAACAATTGCCCAAACTGACATTTCAAAGATATTAATTTAAATGTCCTGTGCCGAGTGTTAGTTACTGTGGAGTGGGGATGCCCAGTGCTGAGCATCGCTTACTATCGAGTTCAGATGCCCAGTGCTGAGCGTCAGTTACTATGCAGGGAGATGCCCAGCGCTGAGCGTCAGTTACTATGGGTTGGAGGTGCCCAGTGCTGAGCGTCAGTTACTATGCAGGGAGATGCCCAGTGCTGAGCGTCAGTTGTTATGCAGGGGAGATGCCCAGGGTTGACCATTAGTTACTATGCAGTGGGGATGCCCAGTGCTGAGCGTCAGTTACTATGGAGGGGAGATGCCCAGTGCTGAGCGTCAGTTACTATGGAGTGGAGATGCCCAGTGCTGAGCGTCAGTTACTATGTAGGGGAGGTGTCCAGTGCTGAGCGTCAGTTACTATGCAGTGGGGATGCCCAGTGCTGAGCGTCAGTTACTATGCAGGGGAGGTGCCCAGTGCTGAGCATCAGTTGCTATGCAGTGGAGGTGCCGAGCGCTGAGCGTCAGTTACTATGGGGTGGAGATGCCCAGTGCTGAGCCTCAGTTACTATGGGTTGGAGGTGCCCAGTGCTGAGCCTCAGTTACTATGAGGTGGAGGTGCCCAGTGCTGAGCATCAGTTGCTATGCAGTGGAGGTGCCGAGCGCTGATCGTCAGTTACTATGGGTTGGAGGTGCCCAGTGCTGAGCCTCAGTTGCTGTCGAGTTCAGATGCCCAGTGCTGAGC
>CAUYLG010004762.1:0-32778 GCA_963573385.1 Cacajao melanocephalus
TAAAAACAAAGTAAAGAAGGGAACATGTAGCACAGCTTGACTCACTCGGGATCCCCACTCAAGGTCAACAGAGCCATAAATCTTTTGCAAAAATGGAAATTGAGATAACACACAATGTTTAGTAAAACCACACAATGTCTCCTGAAACCGCTATGCTGGAGCTCAGCGTTCTGCTCCAAATTTCAATAACAAACAGTATTCTGCAGGAGTCATGCGTCAACACTCCCCCGTTTCCCTCAGCTCAACAGCCTCCAGGAAAACGTGAAACGTGTATGGGCTCGAGCTCAGAATGGCCGCGGTACAGCTAAGCACCGTGAACGGGAGCGATCCCCACACCACCTGTTCCTTCCTGAATTCTTAAAATAGTCTTTAAAGCTTCCATTATTAAAATTTCTGCATTCCATGACTCATCATGGAAAAGAAAAAATAATCTCAATTATTTAAAAAAAAAAGTGGTGTGCAGACTATTCTAAAGTTACTAAAATTGTTTTTAAGCAATATTTGGTTTGTCAAACTCATAATCCTGAAAAGAAAACTTCCAGTAGATTTATGCTATCTAATGGGCCATTTAAACATTTACAGAGGAATTTCATTCAATTGTCATTGTCCATGCATATTTTCAGGTTGTACAGAAGCTTTCTTATGCAGAAAGGGTGATGCTAGAATAACTGAAAGTTATTAGAAAGTGTCCCTGCCTCATGATGTATTTCTGGAGAAATCTCAAGTTGTAGAGGTACTTGTTTCACTGAACAACTTGTAAAACAGTTAAGTTATTATAGCTGCAATAACGTGAGACCAAGCTATCTGCATCAGCTGAATTCCATTGTTTGCAGGTATTACACATCGATGACAGTCCACTCCATTTCCAGTGAAAAACATAAATTTACCCCTTTTGAAATAATCATTGCAACGCGTATGCTGGCAATAATGGAACTTCAGATATCTCCTGCATTCCTAAACTGGTATGACTCAATGCTACAAGGCTTTAATGTATTATGACAAATTGTGTTTTCACCAAATGAAGAAAGATTTTCATGATTCACTAACTGGGGACAATAAAATTCTTCATGATCTAGAACTCAAAGATTTAGTCTTCTGGAAATGTCATCAGAGAAAGACTTCCCCCTGCCACTCACACTTCAGCAAAACTTTGGTACTTCAAACCTTGGATCCACATCTCAAACTCCAAAGAGCCTCTCTAGGCTTTTGAAACTGTGCACCTATTGGAGACCTTAAGCTAAAGCTAACCAGGGAAATTCCTCCGCCATCCTGGATATGAACAGCTTTATCAAGATGATAGATCAAGACTTCTATTAACATTTACCTCTCTTAATTTCTCATTACTTATGCTTGGTGGGATAATCCCATAACTGTAATTTCACAATCAGTAGTTACTGTGATTAACTTAATGTAGTGTTCCATCTGTCATGCCAAACCCATATCGTTACATTTTCTGTGAGATCTTTTAGTTTACCCAGTGGATAACTTTAGCAATCTCCCTAAAGTAATCATTGTTCAAATTGTAATAGTGGTCAGATTTATAGAGTCACTTGTTCTCAGTCCTGTTTGAAATTAACCCTGTAATGGAATACAAGAAGCAGGATCAAAAAGAATGTAATAAAAAAAGGTTTTCACCAAAAGCCCATATGGAATTTCTTGTGAATTGTTTTATTTGTCAGGGTACTAGTGTTCTTTAAGCCTGTAATAACGCCACATTAGACACTTGGCTAGAAACTGCTAATTTTAATGTCCCAAATACTGTATAAGCAGTAGAACTGGAAAAGGAGCCTTGTGTGTACCCACAGGGCATACTTTTTTTTTTTTTTTTGAGACAGAGTCTTGCTCTGTCAACCAGGCTGGAGTGCAGTGGCTCCATCTCGGCTCACTGCAACCTCTGCCTCCCAGGTTCAAGTAATTTTGCCTCAGCCTCCTGAGTAGCTGGGAATACAGGTGTGCACCACCACACCCAGCTAATCTATATATTTTTAGTAGAGATGGGTTTCACCATCTTGGCCAGGCTGGTCTTGAACTCCTGACCTCATGATTTGCATTTATGGAGGATTTTGTATTCTACCTTATAGATGGGAAATCTTATGTGTTGATGGGTAGAAGTCCAAGGGCCAATGTGGGCTAGGAATTTTAATAGTGACTTTGTTGTTCCATTATCAATCAAAAACAAAATTAGTCCCCTCTTCTCAAATGTTAAGAAGAACATTTCCAAGAGGTCTTCACCCATTTGGATTGGCATTATTTCCTAGGTCTCTTTTTTCAATGGCTTGGAGTAAATGTAAATGAGACAATGATTAGAAATGTATACCTAATAATAGGCTCTCTAGTAGGTTCTACTGCAAAGGCTATGTTTTCACAATGAATTTCTTTAAATTATCTTGCTCAAGTTATACTAAATAATACAATTGCTCTAGGTTACTAACTAGCTGAAAAAGAAAGAGTCTTTGCAGTTGTTGACCCTTCTGGTTCACCACCGATGATTACATTGGGTGTTATAAGTAATAGAGAATTAGTATAGACTTTTAATCTGGCCCACTCTTCAATGTACTTTAGTTGGTCTGGTTCATGGGGACCTTGGCTAAAAAGCGTATTTAAAATGCTTGGTATTATTCTACTAATATAATAGTAATCTG
Organism: Cacajao melanocephalus; assembly: GCA_963573385.1. Classification (NCBI taxonomy): domain Eukaryota; kingdom Metazoa; phylum Chordata; class Mammalia; order Primates; family Pitheciidae; genus Cacajao; species Cacajao melanocephalus. The sequence continues at coordinate 2,643 of CAUYLG010004762.1, forward strand.
TTTTCTCTCAGAAGTTTTGAATGTTTGCATGAAGCCATCTTTAGAATACTGAATGGTCTCTTTTTGACAGATGAAACAAAAACTTAAGGAAATGAGTAATTACGAGGACACTGTAACCTATGACTGATGTCCTGAGATTGGAAACACAAAATGGTGATAATTGAGTAGCACAAATGCCCTAAGTTTTGATTACATCATCATTAAGTGAGACTCTAACCAAATGAGAGGAACTGGTAAACAAAACAATGGCAGGTCATTGTTTTAGAGTTAGGTACTGTCCTAGGACCCCAACACATGAGACCAAACCAAAATGGAATCATAAATGCTAACTGCATATGATCAAACTGAAACTTTAAGGATGCAGATATCCCAAACAGATCAGATTATTTTTTTTCCTCCTGAAAACAGGTTATAACATGATAGAGAAGTCTCCTTTAAGTCTTACCAGAAAAAAAAAAAATCTGAAATAACCTGATGTTAGCCAATCAGCAATCAGGTTTTTCTTAATTGTTCTATTTTCTTGTTCCCACCTTTCAAAACCACTGTTCTGCTGTGTTCCAGTAAGATTTGAGACCAGGTGAGTCCATTTACAATGCTAGTAGACTGATGTCAATGTGTAGAGTTTTGGTCAACCTCAAAACTCAGACCAAAGGGATACTGTTGTTAAACTAAGTTTGCCCTAAAGCTGCCTTCTTTCATATTTTAAGTTTAGCCTAAAGATTTCTGTATACATAATGAACTCTGACCCAACTTGATGTGTAAATAGACTGTAACCTACTGATATGGTTTGGTTATGACCCCACCCAAATCTAATCTTGAATTACCAAGAGTCATGGGAGGGATCTGGTGGGAGGTAATTGAATCATGGGGGCAAGTCTTTCCTGTGCTGTTCTCATAGTGAGTAAGTGAATAAGATAGTGAATAAGTATCACGGGATCTGGTGGTTTTAAAAAGGGGAGTTTCATTGCACAAGCTCTCTCTTTGCCTGCCACTATCCACATAAGATGTGACTTGCTCCAACTGGCCTTCTGCCATGATTGTGAGGTCTCCCTAGCTATGTGGACCTGTAAGTACTTTAAACCTCATTCTTTTGTGAATTGCCCAGTCTTGGCTCTGTCTTTATCAGCAGTGAGAAAATGGGCTAATATACCTATTTGTGTAGTATAGCAAGTAGCTGAGTCTAAACCAATTACAGCAGTAGAACTTCAGTCAACCACAGGCAGGCAACTTTTCAAAACAGTTTCGAATAAGGCAAATGCCCAGAAGTAAACAAACCAACTGTCTGTATACTTCACTGCCCTTTTTTTTGTATATTACTTTCCTTTTCTGTCTATAAATCTTATCCAATCATGTGGCCATCCTGGAGTCATTCTGAATCTGTTCAGGTTGCAGGGCCTGTCTAATTCACAAATTGTTGTTTGCTCAATTAAACTCTGTTAACTTTAAATAATCTAAAATTTATATTTTAATATACATTTAAGAGCTAATATATAATATTATTGGGGGGAATCTTACACCATCTTTAAGAATTTTATTACTACTCATAAGAAGGAAAATCTTTGGCCAGGCATGGTGGCTCACACCTCTAATCCCAGCACTTTGGGAGGCCAAGGCGGGTAGATCACAAGATCAGGCTATCACAGTGAAACCCTGTCTCTACTAAAAATACAAAAAATTAGCCAGGCATGGTGGCATGCACCCGTAGTCCTAGGTACTCGGGAGGCTGAGGCAGGAGAATTACTTGAACTCAGGAGGCAGAGGTTGCAGTGAGTAAAGATCGAGCCACTGAACTCCAGCATGAGCAACAGAGAGAGACTCATCTCAAAAAAAAAAAGAAGAAAAATGTTTAATGGCTAGAAAATGTTTCGCAGGCCTTGAAATAATTTTACTGTAAATTTAATAAGGTATTTTTGTTTTATGCTTTAACAATGATTTCAACATCTGCTTTATAGAGGCATTACCTTTTTAATTATTGGTTTAATATTTACTAGATTGTACTATGTAGTAAGAATTATTTTTTCTCTGTGTTTTATTTCTGATGGTCTGATGGGTTTTATATATTTAATTCCATTTTACTTTGAAGAAATTAAGACACAACACATTTTGCAATTTTCTCAAATTCCTATAGCTTGGTGAATGAAAAATTCAAGATTAGAATAAAAGCAGTTTTAATTATTTTTTTTTTTTTTTTTTTTTTTTTGAGACAGAGTCTTGCTCTGTCTCCAGGCTGGAGTGCAGTGGCGCAATCTCGGCTCACTGCAACCTCTGCCTCCTGGGGTCAAGCGATTCTTCCACCTCAGCCACTCGAGTGGCTGGGACCACAGGCATGTGCCACCACGCCAGGCTACTTTTTGTATTTTTGGTAGAGACGGAGTTTCACCATGTTGGCCAGGATGGTCTTGATCTCTTGACCTCGTGATCCGCCCGCCTCGGCCTCCCAAAGTGCTGGGATTACAGGCCTGAGCCATGTCGCTGGCCCAGCAGTTTGAATTCTTAATCAAAACGCATGCTGTCTCAGAGAGATCAGGAATTATATGTATTTTTCTTACTTTCTATATATCCTTTGTTTAGGACAGTGCCTAAAGTAATAGCCATTGATGATTAAATGACTGACGCTCTTTAAAGTGATCAAAAATATAGTTGAGATACAAAGAAATAGTCCTAAGCTGTTGTTTTGTTAATAGCTTTGTTAATGCCAATTTTAACATGCATTTACCCTTTTAATCAAAACTAATTCATTGAAATTTAATTTCTTAAATAGCTTTTAGACATATAAAGCAGCAAAATTTTTTGTTTGTTGAGTTAAATCCAAATCTGTCCCTGGGAAATTAAAAGACACACAGAAGAATTGCAAGTTCAGTCTCACATTTAGCAGAGCAGTGCAAATCTAGGTGTTGGAGTGAAGATATGTGGTGGAAAGCGTCTGTTTTAAGGCCACATGTATCTTTGAAAGGAAATGTTAGATTTTGAAAATGTAAGCAGCATTATCAAGAGAGCTCAGACAAACTGTGTTTTTTCAGATAAGCTTGTTTTCTTTCTTTTGTTTTTTTTTTTTTTGGTTACATATGAGCATCTTCCTTGTATTTCTTTGGTTTTTGCAGCTACAGTAATTGAGTAGGCACAATGACCTAGTCAAGAGCACTGATGTCAATTTTGGGAAGTCCAAGTTCCCAATGATTCAATAATTCGTAATTTAGAGGTGAGATTTTGGGGAAATGGAGTTAAAAACTGTGGGCCAAAGTTTATTCAGATTGATAATCTGCCCCCAACTGAAACTTTTCCCTTCTCTGAACAAGTTTCTCCTGGATAATCACAAGTAAATAAGAAATATATAAACATATATCTCTTTAAGGAGCAAAATAATAAGGAAGTCATCTGTGGACCAAAATTTCCATTGCTAAGAATTATAATGTTCTCTTAAACAAACAAACAAACAACTGATTAGACTGATACTTTCTCTATGTTTAGATATTATTTTCTATGCTATTTAACTCTTTACACTGATTACACTTACAGAGACTTTACTCAAAATTACACTGATATTTTATGTTCCCTGCAGAGCAGGCTCTTTTGGGAAAAACAAAGCTCAATATCAGACAGTATTTCAGTTGAGTCTAACTACTGTCAGCTTTCGGCAAAGCCTATGAGAGTGTTTTTCTATCAGTCCTAGTAGTTGGCTATGGAATTGTTGATAGGATTTGAGTAATGTCAGAAAAGGTCACCATTTCCCACAAATTATTTTTCAGAACTGCTTCTGTGACTCCAGAAATCCATTCAATATACTTGGATACATAACTAGCATACATATCTAGTGATTAGTCATTAAATGTTAAGTGAATACATCAGGCAAATATTACATAAGAGATGATGCACTACTGTAGTATTGGTTATTAACTCCTAATATGTGACTTTAACAATACCTCTGTAAATATATTACAGACCAGACTATTATATTCTTCCTCCTGGGAAGAGGCAGATAGAGTAAAAAAACTGAAACACTGGAGTAATGGAAGTCTAACAGGTCTTTTCAAACCTAAAACATGTGTAGGCAGAGTTCATTGGCATTTAGAACAAAATATGACACCTTGGCATACTCAGTATTTTAAGCTGAAGGAAGGTGAGAAATCACAATGTAAGAAGGCCTCTGAATTTCCCCCTCCCTTTTCTCCCAAAGAGATGGGTATCTTGCTCTATATCACAATGGAAAGAATGTCGCATGGAACACCCAGAAGAATCCAAAGGAATGGGCTTCACATTTTCTCCATTTTATTATCCTAAACTGAATCATACCCATCTGTTTTCAATCATATTTCTGCATGACTGTCCATAAAAATACAGTTTATCTTGGGTTTTTAGGTCTTCGTTTCTGAAGTCTCCCATGAATGTCACATAAAATTTATATTAAATACATTTTTATGCTCCCTTAATCTGTCTTTGTTATGGAATGTCAGCCATGAAACTTGTGATAGAAGAAGAAATTACTCTTTTTTTTCTCCTACAGGTTAAAATGTTCTAAAGTAAAGGAAAAAGTTTAAAGGCAAATAGGTCAATACCAATATACACTTAGGTACTTCATAATTTGAATTTAGAATGAAATTTACCACTCACAAATGTTTGAAGATCAATTTTTTTAAAAAAAGGTCCAAAAAATTCAAACTCAGTGCAAAGTGATAGGAAAATTCATAGGTAGAAGTCATTTAGTGGATTCCAAAAACATAATTTTAGCAGAACCATTCAATCCAAGGCCCTGCACATATTCTATCTAAACAAAATCTGCCTTGGAATTTATCTTCCTGGAGCTTCTTATCTTAAGGTAAGATATCTGCCTATACTGAGTCCATAGTTCATGGACATTTTGTACACTTCTTAAGGTTGTATGATGAGCTTTCTCCAAAGTCACACATGGAAGATTTTAGAGGTAATCTATTGGCCTTACCACTTCACAATACTGGAAATGGCAATAAAAATCAAAATAAAATCACTATTAGTTATCTATTGCTTTGTAACCAATTAGCTCCAAACTTAGCAGCTGAAAACAATACATATTTATTATATTACAGTTTCTGTAAGTCAGGAGCTCTTACATGGCATGGATTAGCTGGGTGCTTCTTATGAACTCTTATGAAGAACTCTTATGAAACTATGGTCAAGCTGTCAGCTGGGGCTATCGTCTTATCTGAAAGCTCAACTGGATAGGATTCATTTCCACACTCATTAATATGGCATTTGCAGACCTCAAGTCCTAATTGTCTGTTGTCTGTAAACATTTGGTTTTTGCCCAGTGGATCTCTAAAAGACTGTACATAACATGCAGCTTATTTCCCCAAGAGTGATGAATTCAAGAAACAGAGGAAGAAAGCCTCCAAGGCAGAAGCCACAGTCCTTTTTTATAACCTAATTAGATAATTAACATCTCATAATTTCTGCTATTGTTTATTCATTAAAAATTAGTTACTAAACTAAAACCAAACCCATGCTCCTGAGGAGGGGATAATGCAAGAGGCATAAAAACAAGGTGTAAATGATTGAGGACTGTCTCCCAGTCAGCCAGCAATACTCACAAACAACACAGTATGAAATACTGGGCTATTATTTAAATCACACCTTGGTTATATGGGCTTTTATGCTTTAAACACTTAAAAAGATTAATACTATATGTGGATTTTGAAAACTACTTTTGGGGTGTATATCTTCATCTTTTTTTTTGCTCATTTCTAGGCTTCCTTGAAAAAACTTTCATGTGTAAAGAGCCTGGCATACTGCAATCAGAGCATTTTATCATGACTTTCCAAAAGAAATGACTTCTAAATAATGCAAATTGTCTTAATCAACTGGATAAATACGAGCGTGAACAAAACGCAAAATGTTGTTGAAAATTAATTGATATGCATGTCATCATATTCATCATTCTCATTGTTAGTGAATGGCCTGTGAAACTCCTAGGAAAATATGGGCGCTCTCTTTCAGTTTCTGTTCTTTGTTATTTATCTGTGCTTTGTTGTTTTATCATTGTTGTTGTCAGTGAATTTGACAACAATGTGCATAGAGCCATGAAAAAATAAGTGGGTTTAATGTGGTTTGTTGACTGATAATTATATTATATAGTTTTGTAGTTTTACTGAAAAGAGATTGACTTAATTTTCTGTTTCTTGCTATTAAGATTAGAAGCACACACACACACACACACACACACACACACACACACATATATATATATATATATACACATAGATGAAAAGGAAAATAAAAACAACACTCTGAAAGAGCAATATTCATAAAAAGCTACTTTTAAAATCAGGACAAAATATAGGGAAAAGACAAAAACAGGGAAAATATTATTTTGGTCTTATAAACTGTATAAAAATAATTATTGAAACTGAAAAAGATGCTATGCTTAGTTTTATTTATTTTTATCCTTAAATCAACAAGAGTGTGAAGTTCTTGAGAGCAGTATTCAAAAATGTTATTTGTGGAATGTACTACCTCTCATCTTAGAGTTTTATACAAAAATATGCCTTCAAATGATAATTAATTCTAACATGTATTTTTAAATGCCCTCTCTTATGCATCTAAATATATTTCTGAGAGAAATTGGAAGGTAATTCATCTCTACTTCTGGTGAAATTTCCCCAGCACTTAGAGTTCTTTTACTGAAACCTCTGAATGTCTGTTTTCATTCACTTTTAAGGATTTGATTATTATCTACACACTATGAAAAACTATATCTATTATAACTTTTTTTGAAAAGAAAGCTGATTTCTGGTACTTTTATTTTAAATAATAATTTTATACAAAATCCTTTTACTTACATGAAAATATTTCATACAAAAATCTAAAATGTACATAAATATATACTTCTTCTCACAAAACAAAATATCCAAATATTTGGTAATTTTTCATGAAGGCTATTTCACAACTTGTTCTTATCTTTCTATAATTCCTATCTAATTACTTCACAGCATAAGGGTAAGATTAACATGTTCTGAATAGCCACAGGGAAACACATCCCAATCAAGACTTTGATGTTTTAAAAGCTTGCATACATTCCTGGTTCTGAAAGAGAATTCTAACTGCACAGAGAATTCTAATAGCTGTAGCCTAATATAATATGACAACGATATTCCAACATATGGTAGCCATGACAGAACTGAATAAATACAAAGAGGCAAAACTTGGAACAAAGAGAGGGTAAGAATGAGACGAGAGAGAATTTATTAATTACTCTGTGGTTTCTATATGGCTGGCTTAAAAATCATGTTCCTTCTACCAGGGTCGTGCACTTACATGACAAAATCATTTCTCCTTTTGGCAAAGCTTTCAAATGGGTGTCTCATGAAGTAGCCATCATGTGACACTATCATATCTTATCTATTATACAGACTGACAGTATATTCAGGCATAGGGCCCTTGTTCAGCAAATTTTGCTCAGATCTCAGCACTGTGTGAATTACCCTGTGCATCTGAAAATTATTAGCATTGTTTCTTACTTCTTGGGAGTGTCTTCTTTGTAAGTTTTTTTGACAAAGTATTTGCCCTTAGAATAGTCTTTTCTTTTCTAATCTGAGGGTTATATTGAGTATTTTAATTACTAAAATATTAAAGCAAATAACAAAGCTGATGCGATTTTAAGTCAACTTTGTATATAAATTATATCCATGCACATAATTATTTTCTCGGTCTGAAGGTGTACCGGATAATACAATCATTTATAAAGTGAAAAAAATGGCAATGTAAGGTGAAAATAATAGCAGTAAAGTTATAGAGCAGAATTTATGAAATACTGCATGCTTAGAAAGGGTTCATGAGTACATGTTTTCTGTGAACAATCAATTTGGATTTTGAAAAATTAAAAAATGAATCTGAAGAGGCATGATAAAAACTTATCGACTCATTTGCCCAGAAATTTGCAATTATTCAACAGGATTTATCCAGTGCTTCCTATTTTGCTGGGTTATGCTAAGCTGGCTCAAGAAAAAAGAAAGTGTTCTTAAGCTTGTGAGATAAAGAACCAATCGATATTGTTTTTCTCTTAGAACAATTCCCAACCTTATAGACAAGTAACGTGGGACTTTTAGCAGCTAAAGGTTGTCTTTTCTAAGACCTCACCCCACCTGGGGCTTGGTCTGAAGCAGAGAAATGGAACCTGAGATAATAACAAATTTCACAGTAGTTTCACGATTCTGGCATTAGTTTCTCTTAGATAGGCCACTGGGCCATAGTTTCCCTGCTGGAACCAATGGGATCATGGAAAGGGTCATGCCTAATCATTGCAGCATGTTCTTGCCCAACTCTTATGCGCCCACTAACCACTCAGCTAAGAAACTAGGAATTAAACTACCCCAATATTCAAGCTGCAAAGCAGTGACTTATTACCAGGGATGCAGCTGATCAAGTAGAGGGTAGCAGCCCTAACCACCTGTAGCATCCCAGGAACAAGGACCATACTGATCTCAACATGGCAATGACATTTTTGGCATCTTCTCTGAGGGTGTAGATGGCTGGCTGAAGTTGTGATGGGAATGACAGTTCAGAATTTATGTTCAGGCTTTTCTTGGGCCTTTAAATCCAGTAGCGTGTTTGAAGAAGAATGCAAAGATTTGAATGGGTTCTCACAGCATTATTTGAATAAGAAAAGTGTGATTGTGGCACCATGTATTTATAGCCTTTCCACTCTCCCCCTTCAGAAATGGCCTTCATTCCACTTACCGCTGAGGGCGGGGCAGGTTTGCTACATCAGAACCAGGGATTTACATTTGACCGATGCTTTTACATTTAGGCCTAACCCACTTTAAGTGGGGAAATGTTTTGGATCAACTATTGCTTTATATTGCTTTGCTAACACCAAACAAAAGGCTGAAGACTGATAATGAGCATTTTTAAAACAAGTTTCTTAATTCAGTATATTAAAAGTTAAACATTTCTAAATTTCTCATGATTGCACTTGTTTTTGAGGCTGGTACATCTTTGTTGTTTTGAAGTATGCCTGACCTGAATTCTAAGTAATGACTCCACAAGACAGATTGCTTAATCTAGCAAATTTTTGTCTTCATTTGGAGTTAATTTTTTATATGGATGATGTAAGAGTTAAATGAGATAATGTACATAAAGTGCTTAGCACAATGACCTGCATATAGTAAATGGTCATTATGTTTTGTTTGATCATAAATGATAATTGAAAGAGATTATTTAGGAAATATCTCTGGACATATTCACTTTTAGAATAAGTGATATAAATTTTAATATATATATGTGTGTGCAGAAAAAGCCTGAACCTGGTACTTTCACTCTAAGACGTTCTCTCTGCAAGCTGGAGAAAGTAGTTACCAGTTTTTGCTATAGAAAGCTGGCAATCCTGAGAGTGTATTTGGTCAAATGTGGTGCCTGATTGTCTGTGCCCTCTGTGAGTGAAGGCACACTGAAGAGCATTTTTCACTTCTCCAAACCTCAGAAAGCTCTGACTGGGCTGTTGAAATGGTCTTTAATAAAAAGGGAAGTGGCAGAATTGTGCACATGTAGCCTAATAGAGCATTTTCTCTTACAGCACTCAAAGTGTTTCACAGTAAATCCTTTCTCATCATGTAACAACCAACCTATGTAGCTCCCTGTAGTTCAGCAAAAAGAAGCTAAATAACAGGCTTCTTTTTGAAAGTGTAGGTTGTATCTAGTAGGGTTTTCAGCCTATAGGAAGATCACCTTGGATGTGCCAAATCAGACGTGCTTGGAAATATTTTGAGATTTTCTCATGCAGTTATCTGAATAAATTATTTCTCATTAATGTCATTTATTTTAGGACAAACCAACTTTATAGACTGTTAAACCTTTACTCTGCACATTATACATAATTGGCATATGCTCTTTAAACATTTTATTCCTAGAGCTAAGATTTACAAAACTACAATCTTGGTTAGAAGCAAACTTGTTTTGTTTTAAGACCATGGGCAGTATAGCTATTTGGTGTACATTAATTGTAAACATTTAATAGTACAAGATAAATTATGAGATAATAGACAAATAACAAAATATAAATATAAAAGTGCAAAGCTAAGATTAGGAGGTAAAAATTATTATTTTCTCGTTGAAAAACAAGAAATGCAAAGGAGTCTACACTCTAGGAGAAAAAAAGGCTTATCTGCTTCTCTTTTATTTCTTCCTACTTTTTGTTTCTATCTATATTTAAAGGCATTAAAAATAAAAGTGAAAGAATTCACTTTTAGAATAATCTAGCTGCTGGTACAAATAATATTAAACTAAAGCTGGGAGCAGTGACTCATACCTGTAATCCCAATGCTTTGTGGGAGGGCAAGGCAGGAGGAGTGCTTGAGCCCAGGAATTTGAGGCTACAGAGAGCTATGCCCATACCACTTCCAGCCTGAGTGAAAGAGCAAGAAGCTGTCTCTGGAAAAGTTAATTAAAGTTAATTAAAAATATATTAAGCTAATGTATTCCCTTTAATTATGCACTTCATGTAAGATACTATTTTTCAATGGAAAACTGGAAGTCCTATATATATATAAATTACCTGTCAAGGATGTCAGGCACACTTATCACAGTCAGAATTTGGTTAGATAGCCAGCAGCCAGTTATACATTCAGCAGCTACTGTTGTGCTTGCAACTCTCATTTTTATTGGTATTATTATGTATCTGATATGATGTCCTTACCCTTTTCTCTGGCGATATTTCCACTTCTTTTCACAAAATCTTCTCAATCCTCTCTAGTTATCAACCCTTTCTTTCTATCATTCTTAAATAATTACCTACACTAATTGTCACAATTTGGCAACTTGGTGTTCACTATTTAATCTGATGCAATGTTAATTCAGTTTCACTAATCAGCACTTTAGTGATGCAGTCACTGAGATTTTCCAGAATTTCACATTTGTTAATGAACTACTTCCATCCCTGAAAATTATTTTTGCCATGTTTCTCATTTTCTTCATATCTGATTCCATTGGCCATTTATACACTAATTTTTTTTTGTATTAAATGAGTATCAGAGTTGTATATTCAGGGTTGCTGTCTGACATAAATTTCAGGGGAAGACCTGAAATTTATGTCAGACATAAATTTCATTGGATAAACCCTTTAAAGGGGAAACACCTGGGACTACCCAGAATTTTGTTGGTTAGTTGTTGATTCCTGGGTTTGCCTGTTGATTAAACATTGTGCTGATTAGAAGTAGTCAGACATGCACATGATGTGCCTGTTTTGAGATTATGGCATTGAGGTGCTTCTGTTGAGTATTTGATGTCCGTGCCTTGGAATTAGGTTGCTCAGTCATGTCTGCACTAATGTCAGCAGGTTGTAGCAGGGTTTTGTCATACTAAATCATTCTTCACAGGTAATATTGTCTATTCCTATGAGTTTAATAAGACACCATTTTGAATCTATTATATCTATGAATGACGGATTATCAGTTTCTATGATTTACAGATCAGAAGTTCTTACTTCCACCAGGACACTTCTATCAGAAATTCCCAGAAGATAAAAAGACACTAACATATCCCAAATTGAGCTAATATTGTATGCTTTCAACTCACTCACTTTTTTGAAGTCATAATGGCTAAACCACATAATCATTTCTTTAAAAAATTACTTTTATTGAGTCATATTTTATATAGGTTATAAAGGCCTATTTTATATCTATCAGTTTGGGCAAGATACATAATTTGGTGTAGCTGCTACCACACATACAGTATGCAATATTTTTATCCCTAAAATATTTTCTTAGCCACCTGCACACACAGCCTTACTCTCCTCAGATCCCATGCAAACACCAATCTTCTTTTTCACTATATTTTAGATTCCTTTATTTAAAACTTCATACAAATGGAATCATAAACTATGTTCTGTTTTGCACCCATCATCTTTTGAAATCTATGTTGTGGTAGCTATCAGCAGTTCTTCCATTTAGTGTTGAGTAGTTTTATTGTACAAGTATGCTAAAATGTATTTATTCATTCACCTATTAAATGGAAAAATAGCAACTTATAAATAAAGCTGTTGTGACGGTTCCTGTATGAGCCTTAGTGTAGATACCTATATGTTTTCATTTCTTTTGGATCAATGCCTAGGAGTGAATTGATGAATCAATTTCTGCTCAAGGGTATGTTTAACTTTATAAAAACTGACAAACTATTTTCCAAAGAGGTCTTATCACTTAACTTGCTGCTAGCAATTTGTGAGAATCTCAATTACTCCACATCTTAACTTGTACGTGGTGTTATCAATCTTTTAAATTTTAGCTTTTCTAGTTGGTGCATAATAGCATCTTACTGTGGCGTTAATTTGTATTTCACAGATGACTAACAACGGTGAATTTATTTTAATGGCTATATATTCACACATCATTCTTGTGGATAGTCTTTTCAATATTGTTTGCCCAATTTTGTCATTCTATTATTAAGATATAAAATTGCAATGTGTTCATATATATTTATCTTTTCATATATTATTTTTTAAACTTACTGAACTTTATCATTTTAAAAATTATGGACTGTGTTTTTATGTCAAGTCTAAACACACTGTCTACATTTTTTTCTTAATTTATGTTGTCTTTAACTTTTAGTACAATGTTGAAGAGGTATGGTAAGAAAGGACAGACCTGCCTTGCCTCTGATTTTAGGGGGAGAGCATTCTGTCTTTCATCATTAATTATGTTTACTACAGGTATTTTGAAGTTTTTTTTTTTTTTGTCTTGAGGAAATTCCCCTCTATTTTCAGTTTACTAAGAGTTTTATCATGAATAAGTATAGGATTTGATCACATTTCTATCAATTGATATTATCATATATTTTCTTCTGTAGCATGTTCATGATGATTGGTTTATGAACCTTTAACTAGATTTCATAATTACTTTGTCTACTCTATAATTCTCTTTTTATATTATTGGACTCATTTACTAATATTTTGTTAAGGATATTTGCATCTATGTTAATGAGAGGTATTGGTCTGTTGTTTTTCTTTCTTACCATGATTTAATCTGATTTTAGTATTACAGTAATGTCATCCCTTTAAAATGAATTAAGAAGTGTTTCCTGTATTTCCAGAACTGTTTCTTTCTTTGGGGGATGTTAAGTAGTTACCAAAACATATAGAACTTCACAGCCTAAAGAGTGAACTTTAAAATATGCACCTTAAATAATTAGTGTGCGTGAGGATCACAGGAAAGAAGGCAGACCCTGACAAGGATTCTAATTGTATTAAAAATGTATAAAATAATTTCAGGGAGTCTAGGGAGGGGCAAAGTGTGCAGACTTAAGTAACTTTAGAAATAAAAAGAGTCTGTTAAGATTAAAATCAAAAGAAATTATACTTAAGTAGTGTGTACTTAGGTTTTCTCACAAGGTTTGGTGATAAATCTGACACTTCTATAAATGTATACTAGAATTGAATAATTAATTAAATGCATAATGAATTTCAGACCTTGGTATTTCACTGTTGGTGTGGAAATTCAAAGATCATAAATGTGAAGAGGCTAGAATGATCATAAAGGTGAAGAGGCAATAGAGTAAGAACAGGTGTTAAGAACTCATGTTTAACTTAATATAGATATGCATGGCTACATACACTATGTATGTATATTATATATATATATATATATAGCGCCATATGTATCTATATATTAATGTATATGTGTGTGTATATATATACACATAAGCTACTACATACATCTCTGTTTCTTCTGTCAGCTGAAGAGCCCTAAACTCTGACACTCCAGTGGCAAGAAGAGCACCTAAAATGCATATCTTCCTTTCTAATACCAATTTCCAATAAAAGGAACCAGGGCTTTTTGGAGAAATGAATGTTTTTAGAACTGTGGCATGAAATATATTAGATGAACCTGAAATACCGCATAGTACTAGGAAATACAGATGTGCTTAAAAACAACAATGACAAGATAAACCAAATGTGCAAAAACAAACAAACATTCCATGTGGGATAGATATGTCAAAGGGACACATAGTAACCAAGTAAATGAGTTTTTCCAATGCCCAAATCTGTGATAATTTGAGAAATACCGTAAATATAGTACTGTCAGGCTATAACTCAAAGTATAAAATAAATATTAATGAATGAATATATACATAAATAAATAATAAAATTAATAAATGGGGTAGAGGAGGCAAATCTTTCATGCGGAAGAATTCCAAATAAATTGAATTTTCTTCATGCTGAGGAAGGCCAGCCCAACTCTGCACTTGTTAAGTGTGGGATATACCTAGTGATGTTCCCCTAAAGAGAAGAGTATGGAAAGGGAAAGAAACAAGAGTAACTTCAAACTGGAAAAATCTGAGAAACACTATTTAACTCAGATATTCACGACTAACATTAACAGTCATGTTAATGTTGAATCCTGTGCAATGAAATATTTATCCTTGAAATTATGTGACAAAATGGCATTTTAATGCTGTCTTTCCTCCCCCAAACCTATAATTCCAGTTTATTCATTAAAAAATCAAGTAAATTCCAATAAAAAAGGATTCCTACAATATACCTGACCAATACACCTTAAAACAAATGCACCACAAACAAGGAAAGTCTGGGAAATAGACTCAGCCAACAGTAACATAAAATCACATGACAACTAAATATAATGTGCTAATCTGGGTGGGATTGTGAAATAAAAAAAGGACAAAACTAAGGTAATGCGAATAGACTATAAACTTTAGTAAATAATAATATATCAATATTGCTTCATCACATGACAAATATCCCATATAAATATAATATGTTAGTAATAGAGGAAACTGATTATAGGGGTATATGTAAGTACTGTCTGTAATATCTTCTAAATTTTTTGTTTAATAATAAAAAGTAACATGAGATTTCTTGACTGTTTTTAAGACAAATTGAATCAACATGAATCAATATAGTATATAATAGTGAATTATACTTGTATAGCAGTGAGTATAATAGTGATAGTGAATAATACATGTTAAATGTTATAAATACATTTACTCCTTGTTATCGACATGATTAATTCTTAAGGCATCAATATATACTTTCTACATTTAATTTCATTTTCCTCTGAAGCCTACAGTATTACTGGACTAAAGCTTTATTAAGTGCCTCAGGTAAGCTCAGCATACAGAGTTGTTTCTGCAAGTTAATTAAAAAGAAATTAAAAATAAAGTTTTATTTAACATTTTGTTAAAATTAGTCACTATCTGTAATCAAAAAATAAATTGCCGAAATAATTAAAAATTGAGGTTTTAAAGATAGCTACAAATTAATCTGTCTTTTTATATATAATGCAAATGCTTTTTATGAAGGTATAAATATGACATGATTTTATTATTTCATTTACATATAAACCTATAGAATATATATTTCTTCTAAAAATCTCCGCAGGATTCTGAATATATATATATGTTTTCTGAGTGATCAGGCCACACTTTGAATAGTTATTGGCACTTTGCAATTAGTAGGCTCTTTTTCATCCAGACCAGTAAAAGCTAAATTCTAAGTCTCGAAATTCAAGTAATCTATTTAAGAGTACAGATTTTCATTTATAATTGTAGATATTGCATAAAACAGAAAAAAGTTTAGTTAATTTTTAAATGTATTGTTATTGTATTATGTTAGCTTATAAGAGCTGCAATATAAAATATCACAAACTGGGTAGCTTAAACATCAGATATTTATTTCCAAAGTTCTGGAGAAGATTCATGGTCAAAATATTGGCTGATTTCTCCTGAGGCCTGTCTCCTTGGCCAACAGATAACCAGCTTCTCTCTGTGTCCTCTCTTGGCCTTTTGTCTGTGGACACATCCCTGATGTCTCTTCCTCTTCTTATAAGGGTACGAGTACCATTAAATTAGGGCCCACCCTTATGCATTCATTTTAACGTAATTACATAAGACTTCAAAGACCTTATCTTCAAAGATAGTCATGTTGGGGGTTTGGGTTTCAACATATGAATTTGGGTGTGGGGGACACATGTCTGTAACAGTTCACAAAAATAAAAATATGATCACTTTATAAATTAAATTTACTTCCGATAATTTATTTTAGAAAAAAATCAACAATTTAAATTTTACTTTTATGTTAAGATTTTAGATTTCCTTGTGTTTTAAGTGTTCAATCACATACGTACTGTTTTATAGGCAAAGCCAAGTGTTTTTTATTCATTAAACCCTTTTACTTCTCTAGCACCTTTCTAAGCTTTTTTACCTCTTTTCCTTTTGTTCTATAATATACATGGTTTAAGACAAAAATATAGATATTTTGCCAGATCTATCCATTTTGTTTTACTTAGGGAATGCTTAGGTTTTAAAAATATGCTATGGAGTATTAAAAGAAACCGTAGTTTTGGATTCAAAACAAAAATAGGTCAACTTTGCCTTTATGGTCACAGACAATGCAGTTTAACATCATCAACAACAACATGCTTTTTTCCTCTGTTCCTGCGCTTTTGGCTACCTATACTTTGAATGTATCAGCATAAGCCAACAATTTTGTAATATTATTTTTAAAACAGAGGCTAGAAATTAATACATATTTCTTCCAGTGCAATTGACATTTGTTTTTAAATAACTATTATTCATACTTTAGAAAAGTTTCTTTTAACTTAAAACTCATTATTGTAAATCTTAAGCAATTTGTTGAGATTGTGGTAACATTTTAGAAAATGTTTATTGTTATTTTTCGTATATGTATGAACAGCACTCTGTTGTGCATTTCAAAACTGTTTGCATAGTAACAAATCCTTTTGGCATTGGCAACTCTCTTTAATCCTTGAAATAAGTTTGTCTTTGAATTTTCATTATAGGGTGAACTACTATGATTTTATATTATGCTTATGGAGGTTAATATCTTGGATCACATCAATAAGAAACAAATACTTTCCAATGTTCACATATGATCCAATATTTTATGAAAATATATATTTTGACTTTAGCAAGTGATTGCTTTTGGTATGATATGAAAGTTACTTTATCGTAATTTCCTTCCAAAAGTCAAAATAGTTCCTATTTATTTTATTGTTAATTTTATCACTTTATTTCATATTTTTCCATTATATTTTACTTAAATTTTTTGCCAGTTCTTTAATAAATAAATGTAAAAGTGAATGAGTAGGCTACCATTCATATAAATACAAATCAGAATTCTTCAATGTCTTTCATTTTATTGAAATAGACTAAATGTCTTGCCAAATTGCTCTTAAAATTTTTTGAACTTAGAGTCTTGAATGCTTTGCATTTCATTTAAATTTGAGTTTCTCGTTCAATCTTTAAAAATGTAGCTTAGAGTCTTTAAAATGTTACTTTATGCATATTGTAAGATTTGGAGAGCTTTACAACATGCAAACTATATCATTACATTTACTCATTAAAAAATCAACTTCAAGTGTGTCTAAAATACTCCATCTACCACTGAACTGAAAATAACACATAATTATTTCAAAATACCAAAGTAGTCAACAACTTAAGGAGCTGTGCATTTTTTTCAACAAGATTAAAGAAATGAGCTGTGCACAGCACATATTATGCATAAATAAGGTTTTAAAAGCACACCTGCTCTTCTACAAGACCTTTAAAAACAGCTTTGTTGTCATGTGACTGGCAGTGAATATTGTTCAAAAGCATGTTACAGTAATTGAGAACTTATTTAACTTAGTGGAATCAAATCACAGACAGAATTTTCTCTAATAAAAATTTTAGAGTTATTTCTTACAATAAGGCACAGTAGTTGTGGACTAATTAGTATTTTGTATAAATGGGCATTTTATTGTTTATTTGTTATATCAATGAATCTTGTGAGCATTTGCCATCATTTTGATGAACTCTTTAGTACATTTGGGATCCATGAATCACCTTTTGAAAAAAAATTTAACAGTTTTGCAAATGTTCATATCACAATGCACCAGATCTAGCCATTACAGGCATACCTCAGAGATAGGTGTTCAGCTCCAGACCACTACAATAGAACAAGCACCACAATAAAGAAGTCACACACCTTTTAGTTTACCAGTGCATATAAAAGTTATATATACATATATAACTTATAGTCGTATATACTGTTCTGTAGCTTATTAAGTGTGCCGTGTCATTATGTCTAAAATACTTGTACACCTTAATTAAAAAATATGTTATTCCTAAAAAATGCTAATGATTATCTGAGACTTCATTGGATTGTAATCGTTTTGTTGGTGGTGAGTCATTCTTTCCTGCTGACAGCTACTGACTAATCAGGGTGGTGGTTGCTGAAGCCTGAGATGGCTGTGGCAACTTCTTAAAATAAGACAATGAATTTTCCCACACCAATCGATTCTTTCATTAAAGCTTTATCTGTAGCATGTGATGCTTTTTGGTAGCATTATACTTACAGCACTGTTGCCTTCAAAATTTGAGTCAATCTTCTCAAACCCTGCTATTGCTTTATTGGCTAAGTATATGAAATATTATAAGTGTTTTGTTGTTATTTCAAGAATGTTCACAATATCCTCACTTGGAGTAGATTTCGCTTGACAAAACCACTTTATTTGCTCATCCAAAAGAAGCAATTTCTTATTTGTTGAGGTTTTCTCCTGAGATTGTAGAAATTCAGTTACGTCTTCAGGCTCCACTTCTAATTCTAGTTCTCTTACTATTTCTACCCCATCTGTAGTCTTTTTTTTCACTGAAATCTTGAATGCCCTCTAAGTCATCCATGAAGGCTAGAATCAACTTCTTCCAAACTCTGTTGATATTGCTATTTTGACCTCTTCTTACGCATAGTAGGACTTAATGCACTAAGATTAATTAGGCGGTCAGATAATATTTGTCCTTGTTGGCTATTTTAAAGACATTAAGGTGCCATTGAAAAATTTGAGCAAAGGAGCAACATGTTCTGACTTACTTACACTTTAGAAGTATAATTGTGGTCTGTAGGAATAAAATTAAACTGTTGAAGAATTTAAAATAACTTATTACATTCCAGAAAAGAAAAAACTTTTTAAAGAAATACAGCAAAATTCAGCCACTAAAACCAAAAATTCCAATGTCCAGCTTTCAGTAAAAAGTTACTAGATACACAAAGAAGCAGAAAAACATAAGACATTTTGGACATGTTTTGCAAAATTAAACATACACTTTCCATATAATCAAGCAATGCCATTTCTATGTACTTACGTAAAAGGAATTTAAATGTTATATATACACAAATCCTGTGTTCAAACATTTATGCTAGATTTATTATCTCCAAAAACTGGGGATAGAAAAACCTCTGACCTGTTTTTATAATACCACTTCTAGCACCAAATATCTGTGTGTGTGTTTGTATGTGTGTGTGTGTGTGTGTGTGTGTGTTTTCCATGCCAAACAGTTCTCTAATATTAGCTGGGTATTTTATAATTAAATTTAATTTGGACGCAATCTACTTGGAGTTAGTCTCAGATTCCACAAGTTATGCACTCATTCTCACTATACTGCCCCAATTCAAATGCCAATTACAATACCCAGGTCTCCATAACTTCTGACTAGCTGTAAATTTAACGTTTCCATGAGCCCTTCCTCTGGTTCAGTAATTTGCTGGTATGGCTTACTAAACTTAAAAACAACAACAACAACAACAACAACAACAACAAAAAACAACTTTACTTATTTTTACTGTTTTTTTTTTAATTAAAAAAGAATACAACTCAAGAACAGCCAAATCAAATCAAAGAGATGCACAGAGCAGGGTATAAGTGAAAAGGGTACAGAGAACGTCCATGCTCTCTTTGGACACTTCATTCTTCTAATACCTAGATATGTTCACCAACTCAGATGCTTTCTAAATCCCTTCATTTAGGGTTTTTTTTTGCTGTATTTACATAAGAATAGTTGATTCAATAACAGGTCATTAGTGATTAACTCAATATTCAGTCCTCTTTTCTCAGCCCAAGTCCAGGGATGGGGCTGAAAGTTAGAATCCTCTAATCCCACAGTTTCTTCTCCTGGCAAACAGCCCCCATTCTGAATCTATGAAGGTACCACCAAGAGTCATTTTATAAGCCTAAAATGAGGTATGATTGAAAGGAGTTTATCATGAGTAACAGAAGACAGTTCTCTCGCTTTCATTTCTAAGAAAACTACAACTATTTTGGGAGCTTTGTGTCAGGAAACCAGAAAAAAGACAAAATATATATTTCTTATTATAATAAGAAATTGTAAAATATCACAATGATATTTATCTTATGAATAGATAAATGAATTATGCCATTCATACAATAATATACTATTCAGCAATTGATAAAATGAAGTCCATATACACACAACAATGTACGTTAATCTCAGAGCAACTATTAAGTGGTAGTAGTCAAACTTAAATGGGCTAGATATACACATATAAGATTTTGAGATACACAATAACATAGGGATGGAAAACAAATACGTAATTGCCAGATCCTGGAGTAAAAGTAGTTGACTACAGAATATAATGAAAGAACATTCTAAAAGAGATACAGCTGTTATACATCTTGATTTGGGTGGTGATTATGTGACTTCACTGTTCTGTCAAAAATGTTAACTAAAACAATGAAAAGAGAATATTACTTGATGTAATGTACACCTAAAAAATTATAAAGAGGCAATATTATGTAAAACTTGAGATAAGTCCTTCAATAAAATGAACAAGATACTTGAAAAAATACAAACCATCAAAGATAGCCCAAAAAGAGACAACAAAAAGAACTTTATATCTACTATTGAAACTGTAACTATATGAAGAAAATTTAAAACTAAAGTGGGGAAACCTAGTAGATGATGAACTGTATCATGCATATAGATTCAAAATTCAACCATAAAGAATAAAATTTCCCTATCTATTTATCAATCATCTCTCTCTCTCTCTTTCTATCTATCATTTATATAGTAATTATAATAAACTTCCAACACTGCTTTTTATGGTAACTGATAAAATAATTCTAAAAGGAAAAACAAACAGCAAGGATAAGAACTATGCTCATTAAAAAACACAAGAAAGCACTTTCTCTTTCACTCATTTCCTATATAAAAGATGTGTTAATTGTTCATGAATAGAAAAATAAAACAGAATAGACAACACAATGCAAACAAATTGAGATATATGCAACGATGACATAAAAAATGGAAATAGAACTCTGGATATACGAGTTTTTACACTGCTATAAAAGAAATACCTGAGACTGGCTAATTTATAAAGCAAAGAGGTTTAATTGACTCACAGTTCCACATGGCTAGGGAACCTCAGGCAATTTACAATCATGGCAGAAGGGGAAGCAGGAGTCTTCTTCATAAGGCAGCAGGAGAGATAAGTGCAAATAGGAGAATGCTGGACACTTATAAAATCATCAGATCTCATGAGAACACACTGTCATGAGTACAACAAGGGAAAAACCACCCCCATGTCCAATCACCGTCCTCTCTGAAGACATGGGATTACAGGTCCCTCCCTTGACACATGGGGATAACAATTCAAGATGAGATTTGAGTGGAGACACAGAGCCAAACCATATCAGGAGTGTTTAATAAATTTATAAATATTTTTTATTTTCATAATATTTTAAAATAGCATTTAGTCTCTATTATACACACTACACAAAAATATTTTCTTGTTGAAATGAATGCTTGAATATTAACAGCAAAACTTCAGAATGATAAAGAATTTTTTAAACAAGATATAAAACACATAAATCAATAATTTAAAAATAAATAAATTTGACAGGAACTAAATTTAAAATGCCAGTTTATCAAAAATTCCCAAAAGAAAATGAGCAGACAATCCATAACCTGGAAAAACAAGCATAGAATAAAAATAAAGTTGATTAATGGTTAATATCTTGAAATTTTAAAGAACTCCTAAAATTAAATTAAAAATATAGAAATCCAAGATTATAATGATAAAATGCATATCCAAAAATTTCTAGAAAAGAGGAAAGATTGGACAATAAACATAAACAACAACAAAAAAAGGCCAATCATCTTAGTGATCACTGAAATAAAAAATAAAAATATGAGAAAATATTATTTTATCTTAACAAATTGGTCAAAATTTTGAATGTCATATTGTCAAGTTTTGATGAGGATGTAAAACAGCAAGATTTGTTATAGAAGCTTGAATCTCATTCCTAGGTATTTACCTTAGATAACTTTTACAAAAACTCAATAAATAATTTTACCTACATTCATAGTAACATTGACTATAAGAGTAAAAACTATAGAAATTTCCTAATTGAATATAATATCTTACAGGATAATCATAATAAAATACTCTGCACATGTGAAATTTAAAAGCTACAATTATATGGATTGAGCTAAATGAATTCCATAAAATATATAGTGCAGCACAAAAGAAAGGTACCAAAAAAAAAAAAAATAGAAACAACATAATGTAATTTATACACCTTTGAAAATTTTTAAAACAAAAATTAAGTGTGGAATTCTTTATAATAAAACCATAAATGTTTGAAAACAAAGTATTATAGTATTATAGTAGTGGCAAAGTAGCATTTAACTGTAATATGAAAGATATAGGTAGTATTTTATAAAAAGCTAGTTTTTAGATTCTTGTTTATTATTAACTTTATAACTTATGTATCTTAAATCTATAATTTTATATGAATTAAATATTTTAAATATTAAATTTTAAAATTAACTGACATATTTGTATATAAATAATACATGTTTTGCTCAATCATAATTATTTAGCTATATAGACAACAGTTGAGGTTGCTTACTTGCCTTAACACTTTAAAAAGTGGAGTAGAACTTAGAATGTATAAATATGAGTAAATATGTTAAAGTAATCAAAGAAAGCATGCATATTCATTTAATCACGTAACAAAAGTATTTTTTATTTGACAGTGATTTTCATTAATGGTAACTTGAGAATGCTGCAGAAGTCACACAACTGCTTTTTGTAAATGAATTTGCTACCAAAACTAATAAATAATTAAAAATGAAAAAAATGAAAAAATTAAAAATTAAAAAATGAAAAATTAAAAAATATATGTTTATAAAACTAGATGAAATATTATATATAAATATACACTTTTCTATTATTTTTAACCTAAAATTTTATTGCTCTCAATTCTTTGCAATTTAATGTTCTAGTTCAAGGCAGTTTCGAGTTTGAAGTTAAAGTATCATGACACATTTATTGAACATAAACAACCCATAGTTATGCAATAATTTTTAGATGAAAGTTACTACATGGATCCCACAATCAAAAGGAGGGGATTATATAACGGCAAAAACGCTAGGAAGAATAGATCTTTGTAGGGTACCAGAAAGATCCATTCAATTGGGAAGTTTTTATATATTTCAGACCAATAAATTTAACAACTTAGAAATAAGCACAAAATCCTTGAAAACCTCCAAATACTTTATATATATTAAAAAACTAATTTTGTGGGCCAGTTGCAATGGTTCATGCCTATAATCTCAGGACTTTGGGAGATTGAGGCAGGAGAGTCACTTGAGGTCAGGGGTTTGAGACCAGGTCAACACATTTACAAAAGTTAGCTGGTTCTAGCTAGTCAGGAGGATCACTTGGGCCCAAGAGTCCTAGTTACTCAGAAGGCTGAGGTAGGAGGATTGCTTGAGTTCAGAAGTTTGAGGCTGCAATGAGCTGTGATTGAACCACTGCACTCCAGACAGAGTGAGAGTGAGATCCTATCTCTAAAAGAAATAAAAGAAAACAGGGAAAGAAGGAAAGCAATTGCAATTCTAATTTTTCCCAAGGGATATTTTAGTCTTAGATGACTTCACTGGTGAATTTTATCAAACATTCAAAGACGAAATAATATAAGCCTTGTGCAAATTATTTTCAGGTAGAGGCCAGCATATCCATAATATAAAAACCATACACAACATTACAAAGAAAGAAAAAGAACAACATTTTTTACTAACAGTGTTTCAAAATTCCTTAAGAGAATCATAACAAAATTAAATCAATAGTATATTGTACGAGTTTTAGCTTTCTCTTCAAAGGACTGATAAGTGAGTATGCCCAAATAAACTGGCAAGAGACAAATTAACAGGAGTGAGGGCATACAAAATGTATTAATTTTCAAGTGCACAGGAGTCATGCAAAGTATAAAACTCAAAGAAGGGCCAGATGGTTGAAGCTTAAATACCCTATTCATAGGGGAAAGGAAAATGAGGGAGGTAGGCAATTTTAGCAAAGGAGTAAATTATTTTTAGGGGAGGTGAATGAGAAAAGAACAGAGTATAGCCTGGGATTAAGTTCCTCTGGTTTCAAGGTGTAGTGTTAACTCGAGTATTCTACCTTGTAAATTAATCTTCTCTGTTTGATGAGATTATGGGAGGTGGCCTGGGCAATTGCATTCCTTCTGGATGAATGTCCCTTATTTGCAAAGGGATGAGAGACTTGTGTGCTAGGAGCAAGGGAGGGTGCTTGGTTCTTCCTTAGGTAAAATCACTCAGGATGCCAAAGCAGTACACTCCGGAGCATTATTTTTTGAGTCCTAACAATATCATTAAATATTATTTATGCCACTAACACAAGGTTGCTTCAATGTATTTAAAAATCAGTCAATAGAGGAAGAGACAGATCTTCCTTACAGAAGCATTCTGAGTAATTCATGAGGCCCCTAGTCCCCAAGGAGGTAGAATATAACCCTCATATCTTTCGTATGCGCTGCACTTAATGCCTTCTTTGTAAAGTATAAAATACATAAAGGGGAGCAAATAGATAACTTTTCAGTGGAGAAATATGACTAAACTACCTTAGCCAGACAATCATCGTCAAGATTCCCAATATCTATACTGCTAATTATGTTGGTGGTATGTACCCTTGAAATTACAGGATAAAAATAATAACTAACCTATGTGGTATTCCTTCTCAAAACTCTTACTCTGGTCAAAACAAGAGAAAAACATTGGCACATTCCAATTAGGGTGATTTTACAAAATGCCTGTCCAGTATATTTCAAAACTGTTAACATCATTATAAACAGGAGAAGTCTGATAAATTATTCCAGCAAAAAGGATCTGAAGGAGACATGACAACTCAACGCAGAATGGTATTCTAGATGGGATCCTGCTACATAAAATGATACTAATAGTGTGCTTAGGATGTCCAAAATGAGGGAGAAGAAGCAATTTGGCATCAGTCTCCCTAACAGAAAACCAAAACAATATCAAGATTGCAACCAGAAATATCACAGAATTATAATTTGACACTGGGACAATCTGAGGGACTACAAAGACGTGAGAAACCACTAGCAAAAGTTAAGAGAAATGGACCTCTCTAATCAGAATAAGCCTCCCCACGTTTGCCAGGTCCAGCGCAGGAAAGTTCCCCTGATCTCATGGTTTCTACACTAGAAAAAGTAAGATCAAGGTGGAAAGTCAGGTTTCCCAACATCTTGGGTTCTTCCACAGGAAAACCATCTCTGACTTACCACATGTGAAGCATTGCAAGTGTCTGCAGGTTAAAACTTCTGAGGGCAGCTAGAGACAAATCGTGGAAGTGAGGCTAGAATCTGCCATTGTGTAAAACTTGGTGAACTGCTTTTCATCTCAAGTAAAGGAAATACCCAATCAGAGTGGCTGTTCTGCAGCACACTGTAGGGGGTGTGCTGCATGGGTCCTCTGGGCAGAAAGGTCTGGCCAACCTTTCCACATAGCTGGAATATTCCCATTGGGATCCCTCATCCCATCTGGGACAATAATATTCCAAACTTAATTTAGGGATTTGGCAAATCTGCACTAAGGATGTTATCTAGCACCAAAAAGGAAAAACAGGGAAGTATGACCTCCCCAAATGAACAAAACAAAAGCCAATGACTGATCCTGATTAAATGGTAATGTGTGAGCTCTCAGAACGATAATTCAAAATAATGTTTTGAGAAAACTCAAAAAATTGTGAGATAATACAACAAATAAATTTAGAAATTTCTCAGAGAAATTTAATAAAGTGATTAAAAAATAAAATTAATCAAACATAAATCCTGGAGTTGAGAAATGCAGTAGTCAAACTGAAAGTGCATTGGAGGGATGGCTGTCAACAGCAGAAGAAAAGAATCTGTGAGTTTGAAAACTGGTTATTTAATAAATACACAGTTGTGGAAGAAAAAAGTAAAAGAATGAAAATGAACAAAGAACGCTTACAAGATCTAGACTACAGCTTCAAAAAACATATATATGCTATTGACTTTCAAGAGACTGTTAAAAAAATCAAGGATTAAAGTTATTGAAACAAATAATAACATTCCAAATACAGAAAAAGATCTAAATATCCAGGTACAGGAAGGTCAAAGATCATCAAAGAAATTCATTTCAAGTAAGACTACTTCTAGGCATAAAATAATCAAAATCTCAAAAGTTAAGGACAAGTGAAAGATCCTAAAAGCAGCAAGAGAAATAAAATAAATGAAATATAAAGGAGATTCAATTCATTTGGCAATAGACTTCTCCATGGAAACTATACAAGCCATGAGGGAGTAGAGATAACATATTCAAAGTGCTGAAGAAGAAAAAAAAAATCTGCTGCCCTAGAATATTGTGTTCAGCAAAACTATCTTTGAAACATGGTGTAGAGATACTTTTACAAACAAACAAACAAACAAACAAAAGCTGAGGGAACTCATCATCACTAGACTTTTCTTACAAGTAATGAAAAAAGGAGTTATTTAATGTAAAACAAATGGATGCTAATTTGCAACAAGAAAATATCTGAAGGTATAAAACTCACTAGTAAAAGTAAGTACAGATAAATTCAGAATACTTTAATAGTGTATTTATGGTATGCAAACCACTTATATATTTAATATGTATAATAAACAAACATATCATGTATTATAATGGCAACAATTTGTTATGAGATAGGATGTACAAAAAGACAGCACAAACTTAAAATTAGGAGCAGAAGTTAAAGCATGAAATTTTTCACTGTTCTCTTTGTTGTTTCTTTTCTTTTTATTATCAAAAGTTAAGTTGTCATCAGTTTTAAATAACTTTTTATAATATTAAGGTTTTTTTTTTTGTAAACTTCATGGTAACCAAAAAGCAAAACGCTAAAATAGATACACTAAAAATAAAAAAGATAATTTAAAACATGCTACCAGAAAAAATTAATTAACTGCAAAGGAAGACATATAATAAAAAAGAAAGAGTAGTTACAAAACAATCAATCGAGTGTAAGTAGACTAATTCTCCAGTAAAAAGAAATTATATCTTAATGGATGAAAAACAAGACCCCAAGTATATAGTTCTTTTCTTGTTTTTCATCCATTCAGAATTTCCTACAAGAAACTTAACTTTTCCTATAAAGATACACATAGACTGAAAGTGAAAGGCTGGAAAAAGATACTCCATGCAAATAGAAACCAAAAAAGATCAAAATGAGCAATACTTATCTCAGATAAAACAGACTTCAGGTTGGATGCAGTGGTTCACGCCTGAAATCCGAGCACTTTGGGAGGCCAAGGTGGGTGGATCACGAGGTCAGGAGATCGAGACCATCCTGCCTAACACAGTGAAATCCCATCTCTACTAAAAATACCGAAAAAAAAAATAGCTAGGTGTGGTGGCACAGGCCTGTAGTTCCAGCAATATATGATACATAATATATATGCTAATACATTATGTTATTAGTAAGGCTTCTGGTCAATAGTAGGCTATTACTAGTTACGTTTTTGGGAAGTCAAAAATATAATAGTTTTCAAATGTGTGAGAGTTGGCACTTCTAACCCCCTGTGTTGTTCAAGATTCAACTGTAACTACAAAGGTACAGTAACGAATGTGTTATGGCCCTGACATGAAAATAGATACACAGACCAAAGAAACAGAATAGAGAACTCAGAAATCGATCTGCATATTTACAGCCAACTCATTTTTGACAAAGGTACCAATAATATATATTGGGGAAGGGACGGTCTCCTTAATGGTATTGACTAGATATCCTTACGCAAAACAATTAAACTAGACTCTTATCTTTCCCTATGCACAAAAATCAAATGAATAGATAAAAGATTTAAAGTAAGACCCAAAACTATGAAACTACTGGAGGAAATCATTAGGAAAACACTTCAGGACATCGATTGGTCTGAGCAAAGATTTTTGTGGTAAGACCTCAAAAGCACAGGCAACAAAAGTGAAAGTAGACAAACGGGATTATACTAAGCTAATCGAACTTCTGCAAAGCAAACAATCAACAGAATGAAGAAACAACCTACAGAATAGGAGAAAATATTTGCAAACTATCTGACAAGAAATCAATAATCAGAACATATAAGGACCTCATACAACTCAATAGCAACACCCCAAAAAAATCCGATTTAAAAATAAGCAAATATTCTGAACAGACATCACTCAAAAGAAGACCTACAATTGGTCAACAGATATTTCTGTTTATGTAATCAACTAGAGACTCAAAAGTAGATTTGCACACGTGGTAAAAAAATTAGATAAAAGTATCAAAATAGTTTAATAAGAAGAGAAAACATTTTCTGACAAATGATGCTGGAAATACTGGCTAAATGTAGGAATCAAAAATGAATTCAATCCCATTATAATTTGATATGAAAAATAGACTAAGTGGTATGGTTATAATGATATAACTTCTAGTATAAACACAGGAAACTATAATTGTAATTGTGTGGAAAGTTAATATTTCTTAGAGCCAAATAAGTAATGTCATAGATGAAATAATGCCCCCATGAAGATGTATATGTTCTAATTTCATGAAACTATGAGCATGTCACTTTACATGGAAAGAAGACTTTGCAGATGTGATTAAGAATCCTGAGATGGAAAGATTATGCTGGATTATCTGGCTAGAATCAATATAATCAAAGGGGTTATTATATGAGGGATAGAAGAGGGGCAGACTCAAAGTAGATGTGGCAAAGGAAGAAAGGTTAGAG
Source organism: Cacajao melanocephalus (assembly GCA_963573385.1). Lineage (NCBI taxonomy): Eukaryota > Metazoa > Chordata > Mammalia > Primates > Pitheciidae > Cacajao > Cacajao melanocephalus. Next base: position 31,478 of record CAUYLG010004762.1, read on the forward strand.
TAATTCAAGGAAGGGGCATGAGTTACTGAATGCAGACAACCTTTTCAAACTGGAAAAGGAAATACAATGGATTTCCTTATGGAGCCTCCAGAAGGCGAGCAGTCCAGCAAACACATTTTCATTATTCTGACTTCCAGAAATGTAAAATAATAAATTACTGTTATTTTAAGCTACAAAATTTCTAGTAATTGGTTATAGCAGCAATAGGAAACTAATGCAAGTCTATGAAAAATACAAATGTATAAATTTCATGTAAAAACATCACTTATGCTCCTCCAAAGACATCAATAAAAAGTGAATAGGTAAGTCTCAGACAGGGAATATATAATCAAAAAAACACACACACACAGAAAGAGGGAGATATGAAGGGTAGCCAGTACTTATAACAATACATGGTGTTACAAAGTAATGAAATACTAACACATGGGGGAATATGAATTAATCTCAAAATCATTGTATGAGTGAAAAGCATCTGACACAAATACTACATAGTTTAGATTTTCACTCATAAGTTTTAAGAACAGAGGCGGAAGTAATACGTGTGTCTCTCTGTATGTAGGGGAAGTGTATGTGTGTATAAAATCAGACAACTCTCATTCAGAACATAAAATAACTCCTATAATCCAATAATAAAAAACAATAAAAATGACTACTATATAAAAGAAGATGTATAATGGGCATTGTATATGATAATGTTTTCAGCATTATTCATGAACAGAAAAATACAACTTTAAAACTATAATGTCATACAAAGTTGATCTATCACCACAAACTCACTAGGACAACTAAAATAAAAAACTGATACTACCAAGTATTTATGAAAATACGGAGCTACTGGAACTAGAATTCATTGCTGGTGCAAGTATAACCAGGCTGGGCACAGTGGCTCACACCTGTAATCCCAGCACTTTGGGAAACCAAGGTGAGTGGATCATGAAGTCAGGAGTTCAAGACCAGCATGGCCAAGATGGTGAAACTCTGTCTCTACTAAAAATATGAAAATTAGCTGGGCCCAGTGGCAGGTGCCTGTAATCCCAGCTACATGAGAGGCTGGGGCAGAAGAACTGCTTAAACCAGGGTGGGAGTTGTTGCAGTGAACTGAGATCGTGCAACTGCATTCCAGCCTGGGCAATAGAGTGAGACACCATCTCAAAAAAAAAAAAAAAAAAAAAAAAAAAGGATTAAAACCAAAGGAGACCCAGGATGTGTAGCTTATAACTGCCCACAGGTAAAATTGTTGTATGCCTGAGTGGCGGTTTCCAGCGTTTTCATGGGCTTCAGAAGGTAGAAATTACATGCTG
>CAUYLG010004763.1:0-22484 GCA_963573385.1 Cacajao melanocephalus
CCGTGTGGCTCCTCCGCCTGGAATCTCCTAGTCTGTGGGCAACAAAAATTCGTCTGAAAGTGCGGCGTCCACTCGCTCTCTGCGCTTTCACTGGGAGCTACAATCCTGAGCTGTTGTTAATCGGCCATCTTGGATCTCTCCGTCACTCTCCTTTTATGTATAGCTCAATAATCATTTGTTGACTGAATAGCATTGCTGGATGCCGCCATTGATTCTGCAGGCCAATGTGAGTTCTTCCTTTCATTTGTCTAATGACTCAGAGTAGGAGGATGTTCTACGGCCAGCAGTAACACTGTTGGTGGTTGTTTTACCAGAGAATGGAAATTGGATTACAAGGATCAACTAGCAGGCTGGGAAGCTGTAATAAGAATCAACTAGGAGGCCAGGAAGGATGAGAGATGGAAGTATCTCTAGCTCTTTCTCACTGTCCTTCCTGCTTTTCTTCTTCCTCGTGGGTCCTTATAGTGAATTGATCACCCTGATACTTTTCCCTCTCCCTTTCAAATAAACCTGGATGTCTAGGCAAACTAGACATTTGGCTTAACAAGTTATAAATGTTAACAAATGATTAAAAAGAAGCACCAACGTAACTCACTTCATTGGAAGTGAACTTCCTAGAAAGTTTGTTAATGGAAGTGTATAAAATTGCATAAGTATAGCTGTGGGTTGGTCAATTATTTATTTCCCTGAGTCATTTCTCTCTGCACTCCTCATATTCCTGCTGCAGGCTTTGTATAGTTGATGTTTTACTATTTGGCCCTTATTTTGGTTCACCGCTTCTCCTTACTCACGTGCTTAATAGTTTTTCTCCATTGTCTGTCTCTTCTCCGCACCATTGACCTTATAACAAGGATATGAATAGGAAAAAGAGAATAACTTGAAAGATAGGTTTAAAAACAGCTTTTCCAATGCATTTGGAACATAGCTTTGTCTATATACGTGTCTCGTCTTTGTATTTGAGAATACCTGAAGTCAAAACTACCTTTTTATTGTGTATGAAATTTCATTTTGTGCATTATACATTTTTTTGTAGAGGAGGATGTACAAGAATACAGTAGAAACCGTGGGTGGTGGGATTATAAATTTTCAAAGTTACAACAGGTATTTGTTTATTTTCTGTTTTTTTTTTATACTTATATCCTGAGTACTTTAAATATGTTACCTCATTTAATTCTCACAAAAATGCCATGAAGATGTGGCATCTTGCTCATAGTCTCACAGCTAGTAAGTGGTGGAAGTGGAATTGGAATATAGATTTGTCTGGCTCCAAAGCTCCAGACTTTTTCCATAATACCGTACTGCTTCAAAATGTAAATAATTCTGGGTCTTCCTACTTCCTGATATTATAGCATATAAGGACCAGGCCATATTTCCCCACTGAGCTCAGTGTTCTTATATTGAATTTCTTTATATCCCAAAGTCTGGTGAGTAGTTTTTCTACTTACAAAGCATTCTAAGCTTTGATTTGTATTTTGGGATGGGATAACCCCCCATTTTATTTTCCCAAGACATATGGATTTCTTTGAAAAATCAAGCTGTCATTTGAGACTAAGAAGGAAAGGAAAGTCAGAGTGTGTTAAATTTCCCTTTGTCTCAAGGGCATGGTTTTCATTCAGCTCTTTGCCTTTTTTGTAGGGAACAACCCTGTGGGTCTGGGCTTATGTTTAATATTTGCTTTTTTGTGGACGTGGTCTTCTCCCCATTCTCAGGGTCCTGTCATGATTGCTTCATAATAGTGTGCCCAAGTCATGGCAGTGTCATAGTAGTGCCTTAGCCTTTGGCATTTGGCCAGTATTGTTAGCAGCATTGTCTGATGTTTATTCTGATGTTGCTTTGGTCCAGCAGAAATGCATGGGAGGTAGGGAAGCTGGAGATGACAATGCACTAGAATAGTGGTTCTTCAATTTGATCTTGCCTTAGAATCCTCTGGAGGGCATGGTAAAATACAGATCTCTAGGCCATACCCCATGTTTTCTGATTTGGTAGTCTAGGCTTAGGCCGAGCAATGTACATTTCTAACAGGCTCCCAGGTGATGCTGATGCTGCTGATCCAGAGACTACACTTTGAGGATCATGGCAGTAGAGAATGAAGGGAAATTAGCTTTACCACTTGATATTATTTTTTGCAGATTTGTACATCTCTTGAGCACAGTGTCTGGCCGCATAATAAGTGCTCAATGCATGTCAGTGCTGCTTATTTTGGTGTGTATACAGTGATGCATATTCACTGTGCTTTTCCCTTTGCTAGCCTTTTTTATTCCAGAAAGAGTTACCTGTGCAAGAGCACTTAACAGTGTTTGCCTGGTTTGGCAAGCTCACCCTCTAGAGATGCATATTTCTTTCTTTGTCTTATGCCTGTGATTCAGGCAGCTGTGCCAGGTTCATACCACTTTGTTTCCCCTGGTTTCTTAGTCCATTTGAGTTGCTATAAAGGAATACCTGAGACTGAGTAATTTATAAGGAAAAGAGGTTTGTTTGGCTCATGGTTCTGCAGGCTGTGCAGGAAACATGGGGCCAGCATCTGCTTCTGGTGAGGGCCTCAGGAAGCTTCCACTGGTGGAAGGTAAAGGAGAACAGGCATCATAAAGTGAGAGGTGTAGGAAGAGAGGGCCGAGGGAGGTGCCAGGCTCTTTTCAACAACAGCTCTATCAAAAGCTAATAGAGTGAGAACTCACTCATTACTGTGAGGATGGGATGAAACCATTCATGAGAGATCCACCCCCCATGACTCAAACACCTCCTACCAGGCCCCACCTCTTACACTGGGGATCCAATTTCAACATGAGATTTGGATGGGATAAATATCCAAACTGTATCACCTGGTCTTGGTGATCTGAGAACATGTAGTAGGATGCTTTTTTTCACTCATGTATCCTTTCCTGGAAGTGAAGTCTCAGAATTCCTTTAAAATAGGTGATCTCGATTTCAACAAATTGCATATTATCTTATTTTTAAATCTGCACAATTTACTGATGTATATCTGCATAATTTACTGATGTATAAACAAAAGCATAGATCAGGATGCTAAATCAAGACCACGTCTTTCTTCAGGCTTGTGCAGCATACAACTTTCTAAACTAATTTGAAGACTGACTTACATTAACACATCAAATGAAGAGTGTTATGCTTTGGTCACTTTCTGTCACCTTGCCTTTATTTTCACTCCCAATATAGGCCCAAAGAATTCTAAGTTAGAGATAAAATTTTAAGTTTTTTGTGATCTTATCACTTCCAATTACATCTGATAATAGTCTCTGTGTCTCTTTTCTGTCTTTGTCTTATTGCAAAAGCAGAGAGGGGAATGACATTGTTATGGGTCTTGGCTTAACCACGATAATAAAAATGAAAACAACTAAGCAAAATACCTATGGTGCTCTGTGCTACATGAAACAAGTGAAACAAGTATAGCAAGTGTTGTTTCATGTAGCATAGAGCACTATAGGTATTTTGCTAAGTTGTATTAAGTGCCAGATAATTGCTTTTCAATGGCATGAAGTCATTTACTTTCCTTAATTCCAGAGGATCAGGTTTTATATTTTCCACATATAACTGGCTATTAAATATAGTGTACTCTTTCCCCGGGACATACTTAGGTTGCACCACATAAAATTGTTAACTTCCCTTTTTTCGTCAGTGAAAATGGTTATTTGTTATGGTTCAATCAAATACTTTTAAACAATACAGTTTTTAAATGGAAATATAAAGTGATTCTTTAAGGTACTTGTTGATGATGATGATGATAATGATGATAAGGATAATAACTAGCATTTATACAGGGCCTGCTATGTGTCATGTACTTTTTATGTAATTTCTCATCAACTCATCTCAATAACCTTAGGAGGTAGATACTGTTAATACTATTCATATCCTCTCTTTGTAAGGGAAAACACTGAATCTCAGAGAGGTTAAGGGACTCGCTCAAAGTCATACATTAATTAGCAAAGCTGAGAATCCAACCTAAGTCTAGCTGATTCCAAAGCTTGGGCTTTTTTCAACTGTATCACCACTCTCATGCTGTAATTGAGTATAGGGAGTTGTATATGATAAGGCATAGGAGGCAACATTCACTGGTGACCACATTCAAAGGTAACTCCCTTGCATTCAGCTCTAAATTTGGCATAGAACTTGACTTTATATTCCACTTTCCCCCAGTCCTGGGCTGCCCCTACTCCCTTTTACTGGTTCAGTTCCTTTTCTGAGGTATTCTGGGAGAGGGAGTTCCAGGACACAACCTTTGTTTTCTTCCTATTGTGAGATGGAAAGGAGGATAGTTAGAGGGGTGGAGAGTCGGCTAGCATAAAGCACTGTAGATGGTCCAGTTTTTGGCATTGCCATAACTTTGTTTGATTTTTGCCCACTTTATATCTCTCTTTGATTTGCAAGACAAAATAATCAGGTAATTAAACAAAGTATACTGCTTCAATTCTGTTCTCATATACTAAACACAACTCCAGGACCAATTTTGACCCAGATATGCCTGCCTCTGTGTAATCTAGTGAATAAGAAATTTCTCTGAAAAACTGATGGTGGAATTTGCTTCTTATGGCACCACTGATACTTTAATCAGGACCTATTTTAAATGGACACCATATAGTATCTAATGGTCATATTCCATCTCTACATATAGATAATATACCTATTAGATTTTTGTAAATAGAGCAGATATTTGCTAGGGTTCATTACTTTTATTTTTACTATTATTGTTTTTTTTTTTTGCCTCCACCACCACCAAGGGTTCATTACTTATAAAAAATTGTATGTAGTGTGAAGAAAAATGGCAAATGCAGAGTAGTAAAGTTTTATAACATATTTTTGGGTGAGTTTTTAGAAATTATTTTTAAAAGAAGATTGAGGCATAAGATAGGGAACATGTTAGAATTCTAGTTCATGGAAATGCAAGGGATCTTGACATGTCCCTCTTTGAAATATTATGTTTAAAAAAAACAGCTTGAAATTTAGACTTAAAGAAGGAACAGGTTGGAGAGTAAAAGAGATGAATTTGGTGTTTTGGGCCTTGGTATATTTGAGATGCTTCTGAGATATCCTATGGTCTTGTCCGGAGCTCAAAAAAAAAAAAGGTCAGGACTGGGGAGAGATTGATGAATCTTCAGAAGACAGCAGAGATGATACCCAAGGATGGGATGAGTTAGTACAGATGTTTTCAAACTAGTTAAAAATACAGATTCTTTGAGTCTTGTCTTTGGAGATTCTGATTCAGAACATCTGGGATGGAGCTTGGTTCCCCCTCTTCCTTTTATTTAACAAGCTCCCCAGGCCATTCCGATTTGCAGCCAGGTTAGCTCGTTGGCTCATCCATCAACTCAGGTCTTGGCTGTTGCTCTGTTGCCTCTAAAGGGGATCATAAAATGTGAAAGATTCTTCTCTTGTTCTTTCAAAAGAGGTTAGTTTCCAAAACAAAGGAAGTTTGTGAAATATACTTTGAAGGAAATATTTATGAAAACACCAGAAATAGCGGAGCCACTTCCATTGCAATCCTCTGGATTTGATTTGTTTGTCTGTTTTAAAAAAAGGGTGGAGGGAGAATCATTTGTATGTGTGTGGATTTAACCTAGACAATGAATGGGTCATTTTTGCATATTTTCCAAAGCCACATAAATAATAATAATTTTTAAAATTCAGGGTGCTGGGCTAATTTTGCTACATAAATAGAATATACTTAGCTGCTATTAGTGGCTTCTCCACTGAAATAGAACCCTGTAGATATGAAAATCATAGAGAAAAAGGTTGTTTTTGCACAGTAATATAGGGTAAATGATAGCTCTGGAAGAAATAACCTGAATGAAGTTCAATGAATGCTGGGCGCTATTTGAGTTTGACTTTTGGATTTCTTGTAAGGATTATCTCCAGATCTATATGTAAACTCAGATTACTCCAGGCGTCCTGAATCAGACCTATTTTTCATTTGAGACAGATGGAACCATCAAGAATTTTTCCCCTTTCACTATGTCTTGGAAGACTAGGGTACCATTCCTTTCAGGTACACTTAAACCCAACCCAAGTAGTCAAATTGAAGAATGGAGAGAGCAATGGCTATTACAGGCCTCAAAGGGTCCGAATCCTTTGCAATGGCCATGAACCAGTCTTGCCTTTTCAGATAATCTATAAGCCTAGAACAGGACAGTTTTGGACCGTGGTAGGGAACTTGGAAATGTTAGTTGGTCTAAATTCCTGGTTATGGAATTAACACAAATTGTATCTACTTTGGTTATTAACTTAATCCAGTATTTTTGTTTTGACTTAATCCTATTAGTGTCACATTTTACTTTTAGAATATCTTCCATTGTAACCTTGCATCTTTTACACATCTCCAAGTCTTTTACTCATTCTCTCATTCTCTTTGCTGATCTAAACATGTATTTCCTGGTGGAGCCGGACACAGTCCCTATTTTCTGGGCAGAAAGTTTCATTAGATGGGAAAACTGGGAAGACTTTGGAATGATCAGTCACTAGTGTGTGATGTGTAAATTGTTTATATTGGTAAAATTTTATTCTAGCATCATTTAGTGAGAAGTTCTCAGAACAGTTTTATATGTGTTATTCACCTCTAACTATAGCCCTGTGAAATAGGGAGGGTAGGGCCAGTTTAATACCACCATTTTATAGATAAGAAACTTATGCTTGGAATGATCTCTGTCCAGTGTCCTTAACATTCAGCCTTCCTGTAGAATCAGGAAGAGGAGGTGTGATGGACAAGAGAATATATGTACATGGCTATGAAAACAGTTTTGCAAATCTTCAGGCAGGTGATCATCATTATGAGTTTTCCCAAAGGGGCAAAAATAATAAGCACAGTCTTGAGAACTACACAGTTCACACAAAAGTGTTTGCAGTCTGGACTGAGTCACAGAGTTGGCTCCTAATATATTATATGGTTTTGAATATAATGTTTCCTCCTAAAATGCTATTCATTTTTTATGAACTGATGGGGGGAACATGTGTGAATGTGTATACAAACTACAGTCCCTTGATTTTTCTCTCATGATAGATGGCTTTTGCACTTAAAAGTGTGCTCATTTTATGTACCATGTTTAAGATTAGAGTACATGATTGCATGAAATGATGCTTGTGTCCAGACCTTCAAAAAAGTTCATGATTCATCTGCATGTTCTATTTGTATTGACTCTGATGTTGGCAAAGGAGTTACAAGGCTTGGGATTTATGATTAAGGGTGTTAGACTTTATAAATAAGAGTGTTGGGAATGGTGAACAGAAATGAAAAAGGCAGTAAGGTTTTTTTTTCTCTTTCCCAAGCCCATTTTCTGTTTCTCAGTTGCATTTTCTCACTATCTTTAAACACACACACGTGCATGTGCACACGCACACCACTAGATGGTTAATTCATTCATGTGCAATTAAACTTAGAATGCAGACTTCATGGAGACAATACATAAAAAACAAAAGCTTAAGAGACCTATTAGTGAAGTTCATTTGAGTGCCTGAGGTATAAAGAATCTTTACAGCCTTGACAAAATGTATCTCTAAGTGTTCTTTGTTTAACTGAGATGTGCTAATACATGTTGTGCTGTATTTTAGTGTTCTTGACCTTTTAATTAAAATCCCTTGAAACGAAACCTTCAAGAGATGACATAGATTTAGTTGAATTTACTAAAGATTGGCATTTGTTAAGGGTAATGGCAGTTTGGTTCAGTTTTTTTAAAACGCACTTGCTATTTCCTTCCATAGAGGAAGGGGAAGAAGTGATTTTTCCTGCATGGTTTTATAAAATTCATTAGACTTCATAAGGCCTCATTAGATTTGTAAGTAGGAAGATGCATGTATAAACACGTTAGCAAGCATATCCTAATGAAAAATAGGACCTGTGAGCCTCCATTTACTAAAGAAGGGAAGGAAGTAAGCAACAGCACCATTGCTTAAAATACTTTCCACTGAACCTGATCAAAAGTAGAAAATGTATTTCTAAGAGCATCTCTGGCTGGGACCACCTGTCTATCTAATTTCTATGGCTGTTTCAGCTGGAAAGCTCTTGGTGGTAGACATTTCTCCTTAAATAAAAAGAAAAACCCTTTGTGAACTCTGTTGCTACAATTAATTTTCTTATAAGGTGTGCCTTACAAGAAGGTTTCAAAATTCATTGATCAATTCTGTGTTTCCTACTAACTTTGATTACTAGTGCTTGGATATCCTAATTCATTTACTGCGGGGGGAGGTGGATTTTTGTTTTTTCTTAGTTGCTTGTGAGGGATGATGTCTTACATGAGTAGAATTCAAATCAAAGCAGAAACAGTATCATTGCAGCTTAGAGTATTTGAAATGGACTAGATGTGCTTAAAAGGAAGACTTACCTCTCTCATTAAATGGCTGTTTAATACTTTTTTCCCTGGTGAACGAGGTGGACCTCAATTTGATTTGGTACTCTTCCTTATAGACATTGGTGGTCTTCTTCTGTGATGCATTTCAATCTGATTGAACTCCAAACAGACTACTGGCACTATTTTGTTCTCAAATTGGACTTTCCTTCTGTACACAGCTCTAATGGCTCTCTCTAAACAGTCTTTCCAGAATATACTTAGGAACTTTTCTATTTTTGCTTTTTGAATTTGCAGTCCACTGTATTATTTACAAAGCCATTCACAAGTGCTTTGTTTCTTTTGTTCTTTTAAAAATGACAACCAAAAGCAATTTCAGGGAAAAAAAAATGAGCCAAACAGGCTAGATTGACAGTACTCGTCAAGTTGCTACCCATCTCCTGACACCATAATAACCATATTTCAAAGTTGTGCATGCTTGATTGTTACAACACAGTAGATGAAATCAGGTTTAGAGTGGGGCTTGGAATTGTCTGCTCGAGTCCACAGAAATCTGAAATTCCTGGTTTGTAATCTCTAATATCTGGTCTAGTCTAGAATTCATAAAACATTGCCTGTTCTCTATGTTGAAGAAATGGACATTTCTGTGATACATTTAGTAAAGCCCTTTGGCTCTGGGGAATATGTGGATGATGGAGGAGGTCATGTAAAGCCAAAATAGTCTTTCAGTCACATGACAACATAATTATTTTTATCTGATCCAAATGCTGAATTTGGCTATTTGGTCATGCTTTGGTTTATGTTTTTTGCACTGTGTCAGTTTACCTAAAGGAATCAATCTTTGGGAAGCCAAAGAAAGAATGGGTTGAAGGTACCACAGATCAAATGAAGTACAAGGTTAATCAGCCATCTCTGTTCAAAAGGTTGCTGCAATTCTAGATAACTTTTTCTATCAGTCAGAAAGCAGGGACTTCCTTCCGAAGTCATTCATGTTCCTTTTTGTTGACACATTGACTCATCAGGACACCTGGAAAGCTGTAGAGCTTATCCTTCTAGACAGGGGGCTAGATGAAGGTCTAGAAGAGGATTCTGGAAGAAGACTATAGTGCTACATAGTCTCAACTAAGTCTCTTTCTATGCCAGACTTAGAAAAATGAATATGATACAAAGCTTGTAAAGCTCACAATCAGTAGGCTTCCTTTCTCAGTAATTAAGATGGCTTTGTCCTGATGGTGGATTCAACTTCAAGCCTTTGGCCCAGAGCTAACTTCAGGATTTTTTGGGGGGACAGGGTCTGGATCTGTCACCCAGGCTGGAATGCTGTGGTGCAATAATGGCTCACTGTAACCTCTGCCTTCTGGGCTCAGAGGATTCTCCCATTTCAGCTTCCCAAGTATCTACAGGCATCTACCACCACTCCCAGCTAATTTTTGTATTTTTGTAGAGACAGTGTTTCACTGTGTTGCCCAGGCTGGTCTCAAACACGTGGCTTCAGGTGATCCTGCTGCCTTGTCCTCCCAAAGTGCTGGGATTACAGGCATGAGCCACCGTGCCCAGCCCAACTTCAGGATCGTGCAACATTTGCAGTCACACAAAGCCCTATGCTCAGAAGGGCCCAGTACTTGGTTTAATGTTCTGCCATTGCCGTCTTTTAAAATTCTAGGCTGGGCGTGGTAGCTCACACCTGTAATCCCAGCACTTTGGGAGGCCAAGGTGGGCAGATGACAAAGTCAGGAGTTCAAGACCAGCCTGACCAATATGATGAAACCCCATCTCTACCAAAAATACAAAAATTAGCCAGGCATGGTGGCACGTGCCTGTAGTCCCAGCTACTCAGGCGACTGAGGCAGAAGAGTTGCTTGAACCTGAGAAGTGGAGGTTGCAGTGAGCTGAGATCATGCCACTGCACTCCAGCCTGGACTACAGAGCAAGATCCCGTCTCAAAAAAAATTTAAAATAGTTTTTGAATAAAGAGACCACATTTTTATTTTGCACAAGACCTACAAGTTATGAAGGTGGTCCTGCTGGTGTCCCATGCTACTTTAATATGCCAACCTGAGGCAAAACACAAATGTCCACTGCCCTTTCTAGTACCCTTTTGTCTTCTACATACCATCCCAGCTGTGTCCCAGTGAGGGAAACTTCAGATAGACTTACTCCTACCCAAGTTTACAGGACTTAATGGCTTTTCCTCCCAAGGACTATTTGCCTTCTAAAAGAAGATAGCAGACAAAGGCTGTAGTGCTCAAAGGAATGCATTTAAGGGTGGATTAAAAAAAATAAACTGTTTATCACAGTTACAGAAGCAAACAGCAGCAACAACAACATTTGAACTGAATGCTTACAAAGCTGACTCTCACGTTATTCCATTGTCAAAGCACAGAGAGTCTGATGGTTTCTGTGCTGTATTCATAAAAGATAAATCAACAAGTTAGATGCATAGGGTAAGCTCCCTAAAACAAGCATGTTTATCCTGTGACCTATGAGAGACAAATGCTTGTACTCAGTATCTAGCAATGTTGGTGGCTGTACCTCGTTCCTTCCTTCCTTGCCAGCATCAATTAAGGGGAACATTTTGAGTACCAAAGCATAAGAAGAAGGGGAGATTTTGTCAGGCTGAGGGGTCCCACTCATCATGTGGGCATTTAAGACAGACCCATCTAAGACAGCTGACCGAAAGATGCGTGGATCTCTCTCTCATGAACACCATCATCACACCATCTGCCTGACTCCTCTATTAATTATTTACAATCTGATCTTTTAGGGGAAGGAAAACTGGTTTGCTCTGTTATTTTAGCTAGATAAGCTTAAAATGAAGTATAAAATCTTAATGTGTTACTGAGCCCTAGTTGAATTTAAAATTGGCCTTTCTTCACTTGTGTTAAAGAAGCATTATAAGAAGAAATATCGTGAAGTTTTGACAAACTTGCTCTATTGAGAAAAGAATTGTCAACTTTAGACTTCAGGAAACTTATAATTTTCCTTCAGAAAGAGAGTTTTTTTTGTTTTTTTTTTTCTTTTCTTAACAGCTTTGGGGGGAATGAAAGAAGGCTGAAAAGAAAGAGAAGAAATTAGATTTAACGAACATTTATACACTTTATTTTTATTTGTTTATTTATTTAGAGACAGAATTTCACACTGTCACTCAGTGTGGAGTGCAGTGGTGTGATCTCGGGTCACTGCAACCTCTGCCTCCTGGGTTCAAGTGATTCTCCTGCCTCAGCCTCCCAAACAGCTGGGACTACAGGCACGTACCACCACACCTGGATAATTTTTTGTATTTTTAGTAGAGACAGGGTTTCGCTGTGTTGGCCAGGCTGGTCTCAAACTCCTGGCCTTAAGTGATCCACCTGCCTTGGCCTCCCAAATTGCTAGGATTACCAGTGGAACGACCGAACTTGGCCCGTTTATGCACTTTAGAAACAAAGCCTAATAATACACATGTCCCCTAGTCTTTAAGGAATCTCAGGGAGGTAGAGCTGGTGATCAGGGAGAATTCTAGAGATGGATAATAGGAAAAAGTTTTAGTTTTGTGGACACAACACCAGGTTCAAGCAAGCATGGCAGCATGTGATAAATATGGCAGAAGTCTAGTCATCCAATCACCTCTAGCCTTTCTTTATACTGGGCATTGTGTTCTCATGTATAGAATAAAGATGAATATAATAAGGTCTTTGCTCTTGAGTTCAAAGTCTAGGTAGGGAGATAGACATGTATCCAGTCAGTTTGTCTGATTATGGCTGAGACCACTGAACTGTGGTTAAAAGCCTGGATTCCGAATCAGGATTTGAGGGTAGGACTCTAACAGCAGCCCAAGGCTGTCCACAAGAGCCAGGGTTCTGGCCAAGAAACCAAGACAGAGACTCAGGCAAGATAGAGTATCAAGACAGGGGCAGAACTGCTGGAACTGACTAAGGTATATAAATCACAAGGTATATAAATCACAAGGAATTACCAAAGGCCCAGTTATTGCAATTGGGTAAAATGTGAGAGCAGAAGTTGGTGCTGAGGGGCGACTTGATGCTGAGCACCGTGTCCTGGAGCTTCCCCAGGTTTGGACATGACCCTGACCCGAGGTAGGGCTGAGATACTAGGGGGAGTAATAAGTAGGCCTCATCTGTAGTCATTCAAGAAAATAGTGGGAATGAAGTTGAGTTAGTTTAACCATAAAGGCAAAGCTAAAAAGTATTATGATTTCTAGGAGACTGAAAAAAAGAAACGGTTATTTCTGACAGTTTATAAATCATACCACTTAAGCTGTTGGTTAGTTTGGACCAATGTGTCCTCTAAAATCGTTATTTGAGTGGTGAGCCCCCAAGTAATTGAGGTAGAGGATGCTGGAGAAACCTCATCTAAATAAGCACAGAGCTGATCTATGGGAGGAGAGAATGTTCCAGACTTAGAGAAGGCTGCCTTCTAAGTAGATTCTGTTTTGAGTCTCAGATCAGTATACCCGATTTCTAATTACTGTGCTTTAACTGAAAGCCATTTGTCTGCTCCCAGTTACTCCTTTCTTAGTGTTACTATAGTCAAGGTCTAACGTGTCGGCACATTTCTCTTCAGGATTTGTCATACACGGTAGAAAGTCATATTTTTCAACGGTGGTACTTTTAACTGTATCAGCATAGGGTTGATGTTGTACTTATACTTCGGCATACAGAAATGAAATTTCATTGATGTGTGTTGAAAATGGCTCTTATAGCTTTTTAAATTTAAAGGAGAAACATCTAAATTAGTAAAATATTAAACTGTGAAAAATGACTGTAGTCACCGCCCATGAGGACTTTTGTTACATGGAATATACTATATTGATGATGATTGTTTACTTGGAGACTGTTATGAGAGGGCCAGTCCACCATTTTTCATATTGTAGCAGTTCAGGGAAATAGAGTAGGATTCTAGTACATAATATGCTTTTCAAAAGCCTCAAGATAAGTTATGTTACTTGTAACATAACCTTTGAAAAACAGATTTTAAGTCCACAGGTATTTAGATACATACACAAGATAGTAAAGTTGTTTTACTGTTTTTTTTTTCTTTTGAAAATTTGAATGAAAAATTACACTTCACTAGGTGGTTTTCATGACAATCTATCTTATCGAACCTAAGCCAGTTTGTTGAGAATAAAAGCTGGAAATTTTCTCTTGTCTCACCCCACCTTGACCGGGCACTGCAACATGAATTTGGAATTGGGACCATGTGTGACCCTTATCCATTTATTTAATATCTACTCCTAGCAAAGCATAAGCAGACCCTCTGCCTTTGTAGTTTTTCATGCCTATGACCACTTTATGTGAATTACCACAAGGGGAGGACATGGTCCCTGACAGGCAGATAAAGGATAGGCGTTCCAAAGGACATTGTTCCTGAAAAATAAAATGGCTTTTTAAATGTTCCTTGCTTCTTTCGATTGTATCAGTTGTTTTCTGGTTGGAATAGCCATATGTGTCTTAGCAATTTAGTTTTCAAAAACATTCCATGATCCACACATCAGATTATTTTCAGTTGGCATGTCTTAGGCTGAGACTACCATTTTTGTTGATTGTTGATACACAGCTTGGTTCAGTCAAACGAATGCTTCTTAAATGCCCCCTTCTGTGTCAGGCTCTAAGGTAAATACTGAGACACAAAGATGAGAGAGACACAGTCCTGACCCTCTAGGGGTTCTCAGTCCAGTGGGAAAGACAAATGGACAAACAGGTATTTTCAACATATTGTGATAGACTCAGAAGCATACAAAATGTGCTATTGGAGCCAATACAAAAACATGGTCTATGACTCTTAGAATCTGTTTTTCCCCTTGCTACTCTCTAAGTAGGTTTTTAAAAAATTCTTCAACTAGCATAGGAAGCCATTGATATCTTCAGCCACTTAGTAGTCAACCTGTTATCATGAGGAAGTGCATTTACCGTGGGGGTTCTGTTGAGATCATGTGAGGTGGTTGTGGAGGCATGTTTACAGCCCCAGTTGATGGTAGTTACTTTTGGTCTTTCTCTTCCTCCCCATGGGGAAGAAACAGACAATGAATAGAGACCGGAGGAGGAAAAAGAAGCACCGCCAGGAAGCTAAAAAGGCACAACTGGCGCTCCCTTCCTCCCCCAAGCCAATGTGTGCCTTTGAGGCTAAAAAGGTTACCGACCCTGGTGTTAACGTTGTATATTTTCAATAAGCTATATTCAGCTGTCTACTTGAATTTCTTCTTAGCAACTTAAACATAAACGAGGCCTCCTTTGTGCTCAGGGACATTCTCAAGCACTTACGTTTTTTCCTTGGAATTCACAGGCCCTGTTCTGTTCTCTGTTTTATTGCTCTCAGCTTATTTCCTGTTCTCTTGATTAAAAACTAAAGCCTCTGTAGACATGATGAGTTAAAAACAGAACGGACACCAGGCATTGCTTACTGGTGTCCACACCCTGGACCAGGTGAAGTGAATCCAGGGCAATTGGGATAAAAACACTATATGGGATCAGCCTTTTGCACGTCTTGTTCAAGGGAAAAAGAAGTACTTTAAAGGTCTTGCTTTTTCGAATTCTCTGTAGAATTATTTTGATAAGTTTAGAGCTGTTTGTTTTTTCCTTCATTCTGTTGTCTCTTGTGCAGATGGAGGAGAAGCCTCCTATATTAGCTTGGTTTAAGTGATGCTAAAAGGGATACATTTGCCGGCACTATCAGGGGGCCCAACTGAAAATGATTACCTCTGACAGCACAAGATGGACCAGCTTTTTCTTTTCACCTCCTGAGGGTTTAAACACTCTCAACTTTTTTATTAACAGGAACTTGCAGGGACAAGCCTGCTAAGCTTATCTCGTTCCAAATGAACACTTTAATTCATCAAAAGCTTACAGTGAGGCTATGCAGGTTTATAGAAGAAATACCATACAAAAGGCTCTCAGAGGTCCAAGGCAGTGATCTGGTTCTGAAGGTAGAGATTGTTGGTTTTACACACAAATATATAGGCCATTAGAATTGTGAGCAGCCGTGCAGTTGTGGCCTGAGGGCTTGTGTGCAAGATTGGAGTTCATAAAAGGATGTCACCCAGGGTGCAGAGTTAGGTTATTTCTGGGTTTGGTGACTTAGGGAAAAAATATGAGGAAAATCTGTTTTGCTTTAAGTGTTGGAGTACATTTACTAAGGGCATCAGACCTTTTATTTCACAAGGGGCTATTGTCAAATGTCAAACTTAACTGTATACATCACAGTGGCCAAAACCTATGCCATCACAATAAAAATTCATATTAAATGGTTTTGGATATTCATTAAGCCCTTAAATTTCTTAATACAAATTATATGCATATGCCCATACACGTTAACTGTAATATGTTTTTCTTTATATATTTTCTTGCACACCTTTAATACTATAGCAAGGTGTTCAATTTTTGGTTTTAATTACACTCTTTTGAAAAACTCCCCAACTTATAATGTGTATAGTGTTTTAATTAAAATGCATTTCCACCAAGTCACAATGATAAATTTCTTGGAGCGGCAAATAAGCAACTTGTAACGTCAGCCTATTTTGATGCCAGGAGTTGGCTTTTTGTTTTTGTTTTTTTGGTGTTAATTCAGGATAATCATAAACCAAAAGATTATCATTATCATTTTATTACATTACTCTAGTTAAAGAGAAGACATCAAAAGGAAGATTGCATTAGGCAGTCCTTTGCATAATGGCCTTTTGTTAGAAGGAAGCGTGGTGGTTCCCTCCCCTAGCGTGTATAGAACAACCCAGGATAATTCTGGCAGCTGGCCATGGAGTCCGTCCTGTCTCTGGCAAGAACAGATGGTTTTGGGGTCTGTTGTTCACATTTGATTTCCATGTTACAAATTTTGAATGAAGTCTTTACTGAACCCTTTGTCCTGCAGTCTGCAGCTCCTCACATCAGCGGGCAGTTAGGCGCCGGTCTTGACATGCCAATTTGACACCCGAGTACTGCCATTTATCCAGAACTTGGATTCCCCTTACCTCTGGCCCTCTACTGGATGGAAGCAGTAAGTGTGCGTATACCGCCCTCTGGTGTCCAGCTCGAAGAGGTGCCGAAAGCTGGAGTTCGAACTCCAGGAACTCAGCGGGAGACAAATGCCTGAGCCCTCTGTCTGGTACTTGGGAGCAGCTATGGAGATGCCTGTTTAAATGCCAAATCCTTGTCAGAAAAGCCCCCAAGGTGTGACTGCCATGGTCCATAGACTTTCAACTCTGGGAAGGACCTTGGGGCTTATCCATTTCACCACCTTCCTTGTCTCATTCTATACCCATTTATTGAGCGTCTATGTTTATAATTTTTAATTCAACAGATACTTAGTTGCACCTACTGTATGCTAGGCAACAATCCTCGTCTTAATGGAACTTCCATTCATTTGGAGCAGGAGTGAAAGGCGAGGGAATAGCAAACAAGAAAATGAATAAATAAGGCAAATTTAAATGTATGGTAAGTACTATGAAGAAAAAGTAACAGCATTTGGGGAGGCTGGGTGGGCAGATTGCTTGAGGCCAGGAGTTTGAGACCAGCCTGGCCAGCGTGATGAAAACCTGTCTGCTACAAATACAAAAATTAGCCAGGCATGGTGGCACATGTCTGTAGTCCCAGCTACTCAGGAAGCTGAGTTGGGAGAATCAGTTGGACCCAGCAGGCAGAGGTTGCAGTGAGCCGAGATTGCCCTGTTTTCCTTTTTCCTTTTTCTTTTCTTTGTTTCTTCCTTTTTGTTTTGTTTTTTTTGTTTGTTTGTTTGGTTGGTTGGTTGGTTTTTTTAGACATAGTCTGGATCTGTCACCCAGGCTGGAGTACAGTGGCACAGTCTCATAGCTCTCTGATAGTAGAAGTAGGACTAGAATGCATGCTCCCTGATTCCAAAGCCAATGTTCTTATATCTGAGCTGCATCTAAGTAGCATAACAGAAACAAACAATTATTGAGTTACTTCTATGTATCAGGTAGACAGCTAGACCCTGGGTCGGCAGGAGACACACAAACGTGAACAATGGTGAGTTCCCTGTTTTAAAGGAGCTTAATGTCTAAATGCGTATGCCTGGCAGGTATTTTTGCCTAGAAAAATACCTGCAGCCACCTGCACTAATGGCACTGTATTGCTCAAATATGACATTGCTAACCCGTGGTGTCTAGGACTGACCAGTTGAGTGTTAGGTATCCTGTGTGCCAAAGAATGAGTTTCCAGGGAAGCTGCAGCATCAGGTCACTTGCTGTCACCCCAACCCCTTCCCAAGCAAAATGGCTCCTCCTTATATTCTTCTGGACTCTGCGTTGGCCATGGGGAGAGGCTATCCTTGCTTTGAAAGAAGTCAAGTCAGGAGAACTCTGTGGTGAGAAGGTCTCTTTTATTCACAAAGTGGTGGCGGTGCTGCTCAAAGGTAATCAGATTCAGAGACAGGGTCACAGCACTAATGAACTGAAACCTTCATCCACATCGACCAGTCACTTAGGACACACTGAGGAGGTGCTGCCTTTGTTGAACCCTGCCACACCCACACCATCTGTCATGCCCTTGGCTCTCCCAGCTTTGAGAATCCAACTCCCATTCCTTACATGGGGTGATTTATACTGTGCCCAGGATCTTTCTTCAGAAGAAATAGCTGCCTGTCCTCATTTTTTTAACATAATGGTTCAGAGATTGGATGGGAGGATTTCTCTAGTTGACCTTAACAGCTAGATTTTCATCTTTCTAAAATCTATTATCATATGTACATATGGTGTCATATCTGACAGCCTAATTGTGCACAGGGGTAGAGTGGGTAACTGGTTTAGCATTTATTTACCTCTGATTTTTCTACAGCTATAAGAGAAATTTTTAAGTCAGTATTTTTGGAGTAAGGAGCTTTGTAGCAGAAAATATGTTCCTTTGAAAGATATGTATATTTCATCTGCTACAGTAAAATACCCTTTTCTGTCTTCCCCCAACATGGAAAATGATGCATGTGACAATCAAAAAATGAGAGTTTGAAATGAAATATGATGAATATAATCTGAGGTCAACTTTTGGGATGGTCTGTGTGAGTGTCATCAATCTCCAGAGGAAACGATCACCTCCTCTTCCCAGGGAGAGAGATGTTCCAAGGGGTCCATGGGAGGAGAAGAAAATTCTTCCTTTATCTCTGGTTTGTGCCAATTGCCAGAACCTCTTGCTACTCTTCTTTCTCTGGGCCTTCAAATTATTTCTCATTCTCTCTCTCCTTCGTCCTCTCACTTTCTCTTTCTTGGTCGTAAATCAGCCAGTCTGTCTTTTTTTTTTTTTTTTTTGGCTGATATCCATTTCTTCCATGTCATCTAGCCAATTGACTCCTCATTTATCAGTTAACAACTAATTGTGCACTGATTACCCTAGCCTTCTCCCAGCCTTGGCTGGGGAGGAATCTGCATTCACTGACCTCATTTCATAGCATATCTGGCATCAGCAGTGTTTTGGAAATAAGTGATAGCCTTGGGGAGCTAAAGAAAAGAAAAAAAACAGTAGTTAAGTAGGAGTTACTGAAGTTTTTAGCTGACTGAGAATTTTGCCCTTTTGGAAATCCTTCCGCTAAGTACTCTCTGCTCTCCTTTACCACTTTATTTGGCAAAGTTGAAGGATAGCAAAATGATCCATTTGGGAGGATTTATAAATGATAATAGATAATAGCTTATATTTGCACAGTACTTTAAAAGCATTTTTGTATTTGTCTCCTTTTTCTCCTGTAACAACCCTGGGAGGGATATGGGATCATCCCTGTTTGATCATGAGGCAGCAAAATGTAGTTGAAAGCATTGCAGATTCAGAATCAGAAAACCTGGGTTCTTAGTCGTCCATAGAGGTGACAAGTGTCCCCTGGAGATCCTGGAAGTAGGTTGTTCCATGACAGTTAAACTTAAGCAAGAAGCAATAGATCAACGCAGAGAGCTGTCTCTGGAAGATATTAATGTAAGTTAAAGCAGTGATGTGTCAATTAGAATGGAGACCGGAGAGATAGCAGAGCCCACTTTGAAGGGCCTGTCCAGTTCTGTTTGAGGGCATGGGTGTCTAAGGGCCAGTTCCCATGGCAGGTTTAGTCCCATTGTGGAAATAGTTCATTACATTTCAAAGACTTGATGCCACTGCACATGTACGTGATGGAACTAACTCACTCGGTGATGCTTTCAGGTTTGCCAGCCAACCTTCTGCTTATAATTCATCTTTTCATGTAACTTATCTATCTATTGGAGAGAGAGAGTGTGGCCAGAGAATGTGTGAATCTAGTCCCCTTAGTAGTAATATTTAATACTGCAAATGAATACTTTGGCATTCTGGTTGCATATGACGGTCTCTTGAGAACTTACTTAGCATGAGTCAGATGAACACTGGGACACTGTCAAAATCAAATTTCCTGATGAGCAAAACTGAGGACCAAATTTCAGACTATAGAAAATTTATCAAAGGGAAGCATCTCCTGTGAAGCCTTGTAGTGGCTGCCTTGTCTGTCAGCCTTCCTTGGTGACATCCTTCATTATCATCACATGTATGTTCTTTCGAACCTCTAAGGATTCCTGCTTTCATAGGCTATGTAACTTTGGGCAATTCAGTTCTCTTCTCTGAGCCTCAGTGCCTGCATGCTTAGAGTGCTTTGGAAACTATCCAAAAATAATGTGGTAATATTCTGAAGAAAGAGAAGAAGAAACAGAGGAGGGGAAGGATGAGGAGGAAGAAGAGGAGGAGGAGGAGGAGGAGGGAGATGAGGAGAGGTTTGGCATCAAAAGCAATTTGCCCAACACCATATATATAGCTGATGGTAGCCAAAAGTAGCATGGCAACCATCACTGTATTCTTTTCTACCAATGGAGATATGGAGGGCTGAGAAGTGGTGATCTTGTGAGATGGGGGATAGGAAGGCAAGAAAGGGGCAACCTCTTGAATAGGTAAGGGGTGTGTGGCTCTCATGCCAGAGGTGAAACAGGGAGGCTGAATTCTACCTGGGAAAAGAGGATTGATCACACATCATTGGAGAATGAATAATAGTGAAAAACATGTAATCCCACAACTGGGTCTTTTGGTGCTGTCTTAAAGGATCCCACAAATAGCTCTTTTAGCACAAGTTTTTGCAGCTCTCCACCTTCTAGGTATTTTACTAGAGCCCAAGAGCAGAGTTTTCACTTGAAATTTTTGTCATGTCCTCTGTCTGGTGACTAGGTCTCTTTACCTAGGAAGGTGGATAAGGGGGGGTTATTATGAAGCTAATGACATTTGTTTTGGACCACTGCAGATATTTCTGCATCATATATATATATATATGTATATATATACATATATATATACACACACACACAGATATATATGTATACACATACATAATCATATATTTATATTGTATGTGTGCATATATACATATATAATAAAACATTTTTGAGGGTAGACACATATTCATCTTTAATCCCCAGGGGCTAACACAGTGCCTGGCAATAATGTTAAGGAAAGCCTAAATCACTGACCTACTATTGAATGAAGATTTCTTTGAGAGTGGTTGTATCCCGTCTTCTTCATTCCAGGTCCTGATGTTGATGAGAGTAGAAGAGAGCGTAGCGAAGTGCATTGTAATTGAACTATGGCATGCTCAGAAAAGTAGATCATTTAGGTTCACTTTCACATTTTACAGGTGTAGACACGGAAGCCCAGGAGACTGAAGCCACATCCCAAGGTTGTACAGTTAATGGCAGAGGTGGGGCAAGAAGCTTAATCAGTTGATGAATAATTAGAATAGAGCAGAACAGAAGAGAATAGAAAGAACTGAGCAGATGACTGACTTGGTAACAGCCTGGGGCCCTGCCACCCTCTGTTTAGTCCATTCTATTCAAAACTTCTCTGTGCTGGAGGGAAAGGGCTAGTGGAATTCCTAGGGGTTCTTCACTACTTGTTCAGTGTTCTTCCTGTCTAGAACCAATGCCTGATTGCTAGAAGAAGTAAAGACCACCCATGACAGTGGGGGAAAAATCCTAAAAGTTCATCATTGCTTCATGCAATCATGGGCCTTGACATAGGTCCCCCAGAACCTAACAAGCATCCAGGACTGTTTCCTTTAGATGGCTGTTGCTAATGAGCGAGACGGAAAAAAATATACCTTCCAATATCAGGTTAATGATAAACAATTGCATCAGCCTCCTCATTCCTTTGACATTAATAAATGTTAGAGGTTCTAATCTGTTCTCTCTGGATATGATTTCGTGAGGTTTGAATACTGTCATGGACCAGGGATTAGAATGGCCCAAGTTTTTTAAGATTATAGGAAATCTTATAGAAATGGAATTGTGTTGAGAATCTACTGCTTTGTGATTATTTTTTATTACTATAAATAGTATAAAGTGTGGTGTTATTAGCCATCAAACTGAGAAAGGAGTGAAATACCATACAGACCTGTGGCAATTTCCTTGTTTTTGTTCACCTACAAGATCAACTATGTGTGCAGTTATAAAATATTTGACTTTGAATTTTTTATTAGGGAAGATAGATGTTTGATTGTGTTGCAGAATTTTGCTCCTTAGTTCAGCTAAAATCTGGATTCTTCTCACATGACCAGGAAAATTTAGGCATGCAGACACATCGAAGGGTGAGTAGAGCACAATTGTATTGGGCAAAAAGGAAAAAAGAAAAAAAACCAAAACTCAGCGAAACAAGATGGAGTCCTGCTAACAGGCCCCTGACCTCACAGAATGAATCAGGCCACCACACAGGAACTGAAGAGGCCAGGCTCTTCCCCTACATAAGCTACAATTCCTCATGGCTCCACTCACTTCTCCCAGTGCATGTCGGGCTCCAGTCTGCTGTGGGCATGCCCAGACAAGCCGTGGGTAGGTTCCCTTGTCTGCACAAAAACATCCAATGTACACTTGTGGGGCGGGTTGGAGATTCTCCTGGGACCCCTTTTTGTCTGTTTAGACATTTGGCTGTCTCAACTGTGTTTAAAAACCCTATCTAGGTTTTCACTTTCTCTCCCTCCCTCCCTCCCTCCCTCCCTCCTTCCTTTTTTCCTTCCTTCTTTCCTTCCTTCCCTTCCCTTCCCTCACTACCTTCCCTTCCTTCCCTTCCTTCCCTTCCTTCCCCTCCTTCCCCTCCCTACTTTCTTCCTTCCCTCCTTCCCCCTTCCCTCCTTCCCCCTTCCCTCTTTCCTTCCTTCCTTCCTTCCTTCCTTCCTTCCTTCCTTCCTTCCTTCCTTCCTCTCTCCCTCCTTTTTATTTGTCTAGGCATTTGG